>JARHVA010003836.1:1650000-1812180 GCA_037957365.1 Torreya grandis
CAAGGATATGAATGTAACTCACATTCAATTCTAAATTCCAAGTAATGAGTGTTCAACAGATTGGTATGATAGAGATTACAACTACAACATGTTGTTTAAAACCATTCTTGATAACAAAATGCATTTTACAGATGTTTTCATGGGATGGTCTAGTTATATTAATGATGCTAGACTACTATAAAATTTTTCTTTCTTCAAATTGTGTGAAGGTGGGTAGAGGTTAAATGATAATTCAATTTTTCCCTTCAAGCATAAGAGAGTATAATATAGGTGATGGTGGATATCCTTTATTACCATGGTTAATCACACTATTTAGTGGAGCTTTGACGAATAGTCAAATAAAATTTAACTTTAAGTTGTCTTTAACATGTATTATTGTTGAGTGTGCATTTAGAAATTTAAAGAACATATTGAGAATTATGTGATCCATATTTTGTTAGCCTAATTTGTAACTATTGTAAAAAACTATTCTTATGTGTTGCATATTGCATAATATGATGTTAATAGTAGTGGAAGATGAAATTGATGGAAGTGAAGTTGATGCTGAGAATGCAAACAATATACATATATCAATGAAGTGGGAATGGATCTAATTGTGCACTAATAGTTCAACAAGCCTTAATAGATTTTGTGATTGGTGGTGCCAATGTTGTATGTGCAAGGTATGACTCCTAAAATTGTAGTTTTTTATTCCTCTAATTAATTATTTTAAATGTGTTTAGTTTAATTACTAACTAAATGTTTATGTTTTTACAGAGATGACATGTAGTTTTTAGATATCAATCTTTCAATGTGTTTTTCAAAGATAAACTTGAATGGTTTACACATGTCATACTTCTTTTGATCCAGAAAATAGTTCTTCTCTATATTTGTATATTATGATAAAAAGCCTTTTAAAAGGCAATGGTGTATTAAAATTTATCATTGGAGGGATAATATTTTGAACAAATTCTACTTACATTATGTTGAACTAATTCTACTTACAATATTCTGCACCAATTATACTTTTTAAAGATGTGCATGTGAGCTAATGTAATGCATACATTTCTCAAGGGTTAAATACTTAAGAGTGCACTCAAACTTTGATATCAAGGGCCACTAAAAGATATTGTCACAATTTTTAAAATTTATATTAAACAAGCTATAGCGACTAATGTTATTATGTCAAAATTTCTTTTCACTATAATTTATCTCATTTTATTCTAAATGGTGTTCAATACCATTAGGAAATAACTACTGAAAATGGGGTATTAGGTTAGCATCTGTGTGTTATAGGGTAAATGTTATTTTTGTAATATATTGACAAGTCAAAACAAATGTGATGTCTATACTCAGAACACATGATATTTATACTTACAACACATGGTATCTATAACAAAAACAAATATAGTATATATTATATTTCTTTCTTTCTTGATTTCTACCAAACCCATACCTCCTTTTCTTGAGGTATAATTGTATACTTATTTTTTTCAATTCTAAAAAAAACATTTATGTTTTCAATGTATATATTCTGCTATATGGCACCAATAGAATACAATACATTAATAAGATTTTGCAATGGGCATTTGCTTCTCCCGTTAAGAAAAACCATCATCATGGGAGAATTTGATACAATTAAAACACTAGATGAAATAAAGGTGTGATTTAAGTTTAATCAGAGAACCGTTGATGCTCTATACCAATTATTGGCACTCTTTTGCATTATTGAATGTTGACTTTTAACCTTTATATCACAACACAAGGGCATAGATAATTGTTATAACTCTTTTTTTGATACTTAATAGGGTAGCTTCTTGATATTTCTTCTTTGGAATTCAGTGAAAAATCACATGGACAGATTAATACAATGACCTTATTGTAGAGGGAGTAGGGAATATATTGTAACGAAATTTGCTGATTTTAATTCCATTTGACATTGATTTCTGTTTGCCGTTATGTTAACATTAACATTGGGATATGTTTTATTAAATTGCATGGCTTCAGGTTTGTTTAGGTGCTAACATATTCCTACTTCAACGTTGTTATTGGTATCTTTTGGACTTTGAGGAAGCATTACAATATCTGCTATACTAATGGATATGAAAAGTTTGGCTTTCATCAAAGTAATGTTAATAATCAATTAAACACAATTTTTTTAAAAGCTCATCATTAGGCATAAATGATTTAAAAATATCTCAACAAATATTGTTGAAAAATTTACAGAATAACATGGAACCATATTTATACTAAAATGTCCATAAATTTTCTCATAACACCAATAAAGATTTTTTTAGGAGTAACAACCCATGGGACCACTAGATAAAGGTTTCCCCCCCAAAAAAAATGCACACAATGTGCTATGGGTAATTAAATATTCTAACTGTCCTAAACTTAGGTCTTCTTTCTAATTACCCCATCCATTTTCTACTTTGATGTAGCAGCATTAAAACCCTATAGATAAACAAAGTGGAAAGTAGGTTTTTAATGTTAATCATGTGCTCTTTTTAACATGTTATAAAGGAGACAATGAGTGCCTACCCTAGTCTTAATGTTAATGCTGTGTAATTACAAATGCTATGTAATTGCGTAAAATTATCTTCATTTCTCTCTCATATGGAGACTAATGTGGTAGTTGATAACATCAAAAGGTAATACCTGTGACCAGCATTGAGATTTATCATTCGATTGATGACGTTGAGATTGAGATTAGTGGTAATTGAATAGTGTTGAGATTTATCATTCGATTGCATTTTTTGGGTTTGTTATGTTTGTGGAAATCTATTGCCATCTACCAAAGGAAAGACAAGATTCATTTATAACCAGTAACTGGAAGGATACGTTAAATAAATCTATTTTTTTCCACATGGAATCCCCTAAAAAGGCTTAACTATCTACCTTTTAGATGATATCTCAAAGTAGTGCCTCTTTTTGTGACATTGGGTGTGGCCGTATTGAAGATCATCATCTGGAAAATGCCATCCAATTGACATGCTAATGACACAGATCAGTAATCGACATTATCTATGGCAGAGAAGTTAATAGTCGTGCAAGGACTACTTGGAAAAAAAAATAATTAAATACTTATTTACATTTAAATAGGTGTGCAAATTTTGACCAAAAATAATATAAAATAATTAATAGTCAATTATATAATAATATATCATCTTCATAAATATAAGATATATAATATACAAGTTTTAATTTTATATATATATATATATATATATATATATATATATATATCGTATTTTAATTTTTTTATTTTATATTAATTTAAAATGTGACTTTAATTTTCTCCCTATTTAAATTTAGAAATGAATATTGTATGTACATGAATTGGTGTCAATACAACCTATTCATTAAATGATCAAAGGTAGGTGCAAGAACATTAGCGCCTCCATCATAATAACTTACTTTTGAAATACAATGATTTTTAGAAGAGAATGTCAAATCTCAATTATCTAGATGTACAATCTAGTATATTATAATAAATTAAATATTGAAAAAGAAAGCACATAAAAGTAACTAAAATATTATTAGATGTTTTATTTTATGGAGCTTGTATGAGGCTGTTACTCGTGTAATCATTTATATAATAAATCATTGATATGTGGTGCTTTTTAAATAACAATAGTTTATGAGTCATGGAATTATTTGGACTCAAATTCCCCATATATAAAATTCATCAATTCATTCCTTGAAAACCAAATGTACATGGCTTAAGAGTCATCAGTTAAGTTTTCACATTAGACAATTATCCTAGTCAATAATGGTGACTAAGATGATAATACGATGAATGCACTTGTCAAATATGGCAGGGTTACTAAAACGACTTAAATTTGGCTCTTCAACAGTTTAAATTTCCCTTTTTATTGGCTCAACATCTAATTTCCATCCGTTGTGTTAGATAATCGATCATGGTTTCGATGACATGTGTCACATGTCACATCCCAATTTTGCCCAACTCTCGATCAACTACATGTCACATCCCAATAAGATTTCAAAAACAATGCATTTATTTGCCTTTGTTTGTATATTCTATGTTCTATGTGGGAGCTTCTGATCAACTACGATGACCATTGTAAGATTGTTTTTCCTTTAAAAACCCTAGCTCCTTGACATGTGAAGACCACTACAAATCAATGGGAGAAAAATGGGTTAGGGTTTGAAGTTGGATGTGACCTCAACACCCCATGTGCTGAGCGCTGCCTACATACCAATACTCTGAAGAGGGATAAAATTTCATGTAGTTATCCCATGCTACGATGTTGTGTGAATAACTAGTGTAAAGTACTAGATGTTGGTGCAATAGTAGTGTGATTAAGTTCCTTAACTATGACTTGTGACCTTGGAGATGTATTCAGACTTTAGCTCTGGGCTATTAAGATTATATGTAATCAGAATTGGGAGAAACATGGAATGTGATCTTAATATATAATTAGAATTATGGTGTTTTTCAGTGTGGAAGTCTATTTTGTGCAAAATGGTTTGAAATATATTTTTATAGTCATATATTTGAAATTCCTTTGAATGAGGATTAATAGGGACATAGGTGACCTTTCCATAACTTTTAATTTTGAAAATTAGCCATTATTTGGTGGGAGGACAAGAGAGAGGGATTAGATAATAGAGTAGGGCACTCCTATCTAATAGGGCATTGTTGTCCAACAAGGAAAAACAATGGTGATAAGAGCTTATCATGCTTAGATGATGGTTGAGACTAATATTGTGATGGATATATGCATTATAGGATCATCAATCATCTTAGAAGAGTGAGTCCTCTATGCATAAGGTGGCTGAAAGTGATCAAAAGGGCCCTAAGATAGGTCCAGGTCAAAGTGTGTAAAGGAGTGGTCACAAGTGCACTGTTTTAGTTTAAATTTTAATTTATGTGGCTACATTTCTCCCCCATTTAATTTTAGTAATGCAAAAAAATAAAAGTACTAGAGTAAAATGAAAAGTGCATACGTGGACTTACCTATAAAGTGTAGTCCTAAATGTAGGCAACAACATTGAATTATGCCCCATGCAAACCTGAAATGAAACATATGTATTATCAATATTTACTTAAAATGAATATCAAAAGGGAAAAAAAAGAATATAGAGAATGATAATGAAAAAATACACTTGATTGGGTACGTGAACTATTGTGTTTTCCTGGTGCAATACTAGTGACTGTAGAGGGTAGGATATTTGGATATATCATTTGCATTGAATAGCTTGGATTGGACTATGCATGCCCTAATCCTTATTAATAGGTGAGTAATTTTGATACCCCCAAACTAAATAATTCTGAAAACTATGACTGTAAAAATGTTGCATCTAATAAAAATATTTCAAGGTGTCATGGCCATGGCACACATAATCAAAGAGTAAATGCAAAGAACACAAAAAATGTAGTTAAAATCCAAAGGGAAACATATAAGGGACATGATGAAATGTCACTCACTCAAATAAAAACACACACAAAGATGTGTTCAAATGTCATCACATGCATATAATCAAGCAATGAAGGGTTAGATCCACATAGAAGGACATGCTCAAATGCCCACATACACATAAAATACACACAAAGACATACTAAAATATACTCATACACATAAAAACAAATAATAAATTCTTAGATCCACATGCAAAAAACATATTTAAATTTCCTCAATGGCAAAGATAAAGTGCATACAAGCCACAAAGCTAAGAAATCAACTTGAAAATTAAGCATGACAATCTGTGATTGATCAACAAGAGTTAATTTGTAACATGAGTAGATTTGGTAATTGAGATAATCAATTTTTATACCAAGATGTTAGTGAGTGAAAAATATCAAAAGATCTAATTCTATGTAAAGAACTAAGCTATGAGTAAGATAAGGTAGTAAAAGAAGGATACAATCTATGCATAATATTCCCCTAGTGAGCTAGTTGATGAATGTGCATGTTGTAGAAACCCTGTGTGTGGTCTAGAACTGAGTAGCAACAGTTTGAGCTCACTTGGACAACAACAGGGTGATGGACATTAGAACAAGTAGCTCCTATACAATAGGGTGTTATTATCTAATTAATTTTTTTGAATGTAGAACAATCTTATTACCTATAATTGAGTTTGGAAATGGTGTTGTGTAATCTACAGTCACTCATGTACACTGGTGAAGCATATATGATATAAACCTGACTAAAATAAGTATCAAATAATTGTGCACAGATGAATTGATGTATGACAAAGTATATATAAGTATGCATAGGTCCCAATTTTGGTATTTTATGGAATATTTTACTATTTTGTATTTTTGCACATATATATAAATAATATGTACAAATTGAAAGAGAGATACTAACCAATGAGTCTTGAAAGGGAGTCACAACCAATTGGCCCTATGTCTAGAAAAGGAATGGTAACCTTTCATGAATGGAAAGGGGTATGTTGTGGTGATCGCATTCAACATAGTGGAGAATATAATTATGAAATACCCACTGTACTATAATTGTGATTTCTATATTGATGATTTCTAATATGTTTTATCTATGGTGGATCAATATGAATTATAGGGATTTTCAAAACCCATCTTGAAGTATGTGAATCATGTGTTGGTGCCTTACGTGAATTACCTTTGACATTATATAATATCAATAAAAGATACATATAAGTAGAGAGAGGCTCTCTAGAATCTATAATAAATATCCTTTGAAGAGGCCTCTCAAAGATAGGCCTCCTTGTAAGGGTGAATATCTATTGTGGAAATCTCTAAGTAGGTTGCACCTTTTGAGGTGGCTCACCTGAAAGATGTTGTGTAGTAACCAAATATGTTTGTGATAGAGGGTAATCATAAGGGATACCCGACACTTTAATTACTTCATTAGCATATATATAATTTAAGAATATGTAAATTGTAGAAGGAACTACATATATATGTTGAATCTACGGGCATCCCAATAATATATTAAATACACCTACACTAGGTCTTGTTATGAATCTATTCGCCACATGTGCGAGACCAACTTGTAATGGTAATGTAATTTCACCAATGGAGCTCTGAATATGACCATTGAATCTTTTTATGACCATGATGGTGGGAAGCAAATCTATTATGTATATCTGAGATGATAAAGAAGTGTATTTATACACATATTCACACTTGAACCATTATTGACCATGATACTTTGAATAGGTTGGTGATTAATGTGAGATCGAATAAATAGAGAGTGTAAATATAAATCATCATCTAATATTTCATGATCTGTAAATGTGATGAGTGGCCTATATGTCATTTAGGTATGTAGGCACCTATGATACCATTCAAAGGATGTTGTTCCTCTACATCCAAATGGTAATAAATTGGTGGAGGGTGTGCATTATATGCATAAGTCACACCTAATGTATCTGTTTCCTCTTTAGTTTTATGCTTAGGAAAAGGATCATTGAAGATTTTAATTACCTTGATTTCACTTGATTTTACATTTTTATGTTTTTTTGGGGTTCCCACATAAATTATGTTTGCATCTATCAAATCCCAAATCTTGTGTCTCAAACTGATACATCTTCTAGTAGTATGGCCAGGTGTTCTGTGATAATCACAAAAAGCATTATAGTAAAAATATTTTGGAAGATTCTAATTCACATCAACCTCTTTAATGGGAGTGATAAATATGACATTGCATTCCAATAGCATTTTGAGGACCTTATATGGAGCTTTTGATAGATTAGTAAATTGTCTTCTTGGAGGAGATAATAAGACAATGTGAATAGGCTCTGAAAATGCATGTATTATTGTCTTTTGATCATTTTTCATATCATTTGGCTTCACCTTGTATGGTGGATTGCTTTAATTCTTTGTATTTGAATTTTAACTAGTTGTATACTTAGGATTATTCATTGACAACTCAACTTCACTTTCCTTTACTTTGTGACACAAATATGCAAATGAGGTAAACTTTTTGAACATGATGGATTTATGCAAGGATGGGAGAAAAATTTGATTAAATATGTCTTGTAATTTTTTGTTTTCCATGGGATTTTATATTTGGACAACAAGGTCTTGTACCTTATGGCATATTCAATGATAGGCTCTGTAGATTTTTGTTTAAATTGTGCAATCTAAGCATATGAAATCTTCTCACTGATATTGATTGAAAAATGTGCTATAAAGATATTGGCCAATGTATTAAATGCATGTACTAATTGGTGTGGTAAATCATAAAATTATTGTAGTGCATACCCTTTGAGGCTCCTTAGAAATAACTTTAATAATGTATCATTGGACACATAGTCCAAACATGTAGCATGAAATGATCTGAGATGTTGCCTCGGGTGACCCTTTCCATCATATAGTCTAATATTAGGTGCCATAAAACTTTTAGGTAGGGAATATATTGTCATATGATGTACCAATGGAGTATGCCATAAAATATGATAATTTAGTGCCTAATTAGGTTTCAAAGCACCTTTCCCTAAATTTTGTACCTTAGTTTGTAGAGATTAAATATATTGCCTAAGGGATTTTACATTAGGAGAGTAAGAATGTGTGTTAACCAAAGGTAGTTTTCCCAATGGCATAGTAATATATTGAAGCCCCGGAGTTTCCCCATTGTGAAAGGTGGTAAAAAAGTTGTATCCATTGGGGTATAAGTTTGATAATATTGTGCCATATTTGCATTTTTGATATCCAAAATAGTTTTCAAGATGGTATTATGATCAATATGTTTCTCATTAAAAATTTATATAAAACTATACATAAATTCATCTTTATTTAATTTTTTTTCTCACCATTTATATAAGGGATTACATCCTTGTGTGCATCTTGAGGAACAACATTATCTTGATCATATTACTTATGTTCGGAACTAGTATTGTTGAATTTTACATGTTCATCATGTGTAGGAAAATTCAAAATTGGTATTACACCCTTGTTCTTATCCATATTATGAATTAAATCTAAAGGAATATGAGTATGCTCAATTGGAATACCACATAATCCAACACTTCTTATTAAAGAAGTAGAAATAGTTTTTTAGAGTGTATATAATAGGTAACAAAAACTTGAAAATTTATTGTTATAACTAAATTTATTAAATATAAAAATACTAAAAAAATAAATGGAAACAACAAAAAGAAAGATATAAGCCCTAGAAACATCTATGGTTAGGGTTTTAGAAACATTCGAATAATAAACAGGTTCACCAATAAGTTTTATCAAATTTGGGAAAACCTAGCAATATGTAGATAACCTACGTGACAAACTAATATGTAAAATCAAGAATAATAATACTGTAAATATCAAGAATTCACTGATTTGAAACTTGCTAAATCTAGAAACTTACCAAATAAGGATAATGTAATAGAAAATTAAGTCTTATCTAGAAAATAATTTTGTGGAAGGGATCAAAAGTTGAAATTGGAAGGGTGCATGGATTTGGTGACCATGAAATTGAGTCTATAATTGAAATGAACCCTAGACAAGAGTGCCCTAAGCTCGACATGAGAGGGAGTTTTCCTTTCCTCTGTGAGGCTGATCCTATCCAACAAATAATGAACATCTAATATTTCTAAGTTCTATTCACCTTTATCTATATATTATGTGTTTAGTGTAGGAGCTTCTGATCAACTATGAATACCACTATATGACTATTTTTCCTTCAAAACCCATAACTCCTTGACATATTAAGACAAATGCAAATCCATTAGAGAAAAAGGGGTCAAAAATTAAATTTGGGTATGACCTCAAAACCCCATGTGTTGAGCGCTACCTACATACCAATACTTTGATGAGGGATCAAACTTCATGTAGATCTCCCATGATTTGGTATTTGTGAATAGATAGTGCAAAGTGATGAATGTTGGTGTAATAATAGTGTGATTAAGTGCCTTTACTTTTACTTGTGAACTTGGAGATATATTCATACTTTAGCTCTAGGATATTATGGTTGTATGTAATCAGAATTGGGAGGAATAGAGAATTTTCTTTCAATGTGCAATTAGAATTTTTTTACTTTCAATGTGTAAGCCTCTTGTTTGCAAAATAGTTTGAAATGTGTTTATAGAGTCATATATTTAAATTTCCTTCAAATGGGGATTATTAGGGTCATAAGTTGACCTTTCCATAACTTGAATGTTTCAAATTAGCCATTTTTGAAAGGAGGACTTGATAAGGGGATTGGACAATAGAGTGAGGCGCTCCTATCCAATAGGTTGCTTTTGTATAATGAGGAAAAGTAATGGTGATAAGGGTATAAAATGGATTGGATGATATCAAAGGTTGATATTATGATGGATTCTTGCATTCTAAGGTGCCAATTAGATTAGAAGAGTGAGTCTTTCCATGCATAAGGTGGCTGAAAGTGATCAAAAGGGCCCTAGGATGTTCCAAAGCTAAGCGTGTAAAGGATGGTCATAAGTGTAATGTTTTATATTTATTGTTAATTTATGTGTCTAAATCATGCATTTTTTTTGGTTTAGCCTCTACCATCATCAAGTCATCTGCAAATCATCCTCCATTATTCACAATCATCCACCTTTATAAACATCCATGTTTTTATGTAGTCATTCATCTTTGTAATCATCCATCACTTGAGCCATTTCTATCTACAAATAACATCTAAGGTGTGATGCATTATGATTATTTATTTGGTAAATTTCTACCAGAAAGATGTTTCTATATATGTTTAATATAATACTAGATCTTATATGCCTTATTTTTTGTTTATTAGTCACTATTCAACATCGTTTATCTCTACAATTCTGAACATATTTGTAATTATCCATGAGTGGATACATTTATAAAGGGATTTATAAGATGTGTATTGCATGGAAGGGTAAATTTGTTGGATTTTTTTAATTATAATATAGGTTCAATTTTTTCCCCATGTAACCCTATGTCAATGATCCAAGTTTATTTTGTTACTACATGTAGATATTTTTCATAAATCATGAAAAGATTCACTATTTAACCCCATTCACTTATGTCTTATTTTAAAAAATATCCATTAAATATGGCCACTACTGTTATAAGATTATTTTCATGTTTTTAGTTGACATATTGTTAATAAAAATATGTGGGTGGTATAGGGATTTTGTTTGTAGGATGTTGGTTTGCATTTTGTTACGGCTTTAGAGTTGGGGTTTGACTTTAGTGTTAAAATATATATTTTAACAAAAATAAAATAAATTAATTTTCCATCCATAAAAATCAGGAAAAAGGATTTTAGGCCATTTTCAATGGCAAAATTCATTTTACCTTTGTGGTAATATATACAAATCTGACCCATGTACATTTATATAAATTAAACTTATCACAAAATATTTTTGGTTAATACAATGAAATATCATATATGACTTTAAAGATTTGTATTAAGAATTAGATCTTATAGACCATCCACACATGAAATATTATTTAAATCCCATAGACTATTTGATTCTTAAAATAACACAAATTTGATGTTAAAGACCATCCCCTCTCTCTCTCTCTCTCTCTCTCTCTTATATATATATATATATATATATATATATATATATATATAGGTTAATGGTTTTTGACTGGGGTCATAACTGGTTTGGGACATAATTAGTGGTCCAGATCTCTATTTGATATGAGTACTACAAGTACCAGATATTATTAATCATTACCAACAACTATTAATCCACAATCAATCTAAAAATCGTACTTAAAGCAAGAATAACCTAATTTTCAAATAGCATCCACAATCGGTCCAAGAATCATTCCAATGGAAAAGGATGGCCCAAGTTCTAACAATGGCCATAACCAATCTCAAGTATGTAAATAACAACAACTAGCCTCATATGCCTTTCTATAAATTTAAACTTGGGTGAGGCTTGAAACAACCAAACCACTTAACCAACTCATCCAAATCTCATTGGCATAGACCATTCAATAATAAAATCAAAGATATGAACTAATAATTTATGTTGTATTAAATGGATGAAGCTATTTGTTATGCATTTTAGACAATTGTTTAAGTTGATTCCCCATTATAATGATGTTTTTTTGGGAATTGAATGTTGAAATGTTAAGTTTTTTAAGTGTGTCTACTTAGAAGAGTCCATGTAGAGGTAAAAAAATCATGGCTACTAATGATTTTGGACAATCGTTCATATACATTTTATTTAAATAATAGGTCCTCCTTTTTATGAGTTCAATTTAAATTTCTTGTAGTACTTGAATGTCATGTTGAGTAAAAATGATTAATTGAACTTGTAATGATTCTAAGTAATGGGATTTATACTTCTATATAATTTCTTGGATGATCTTTCCTTTTAGGTGAGGTGAATGGATTTCCATTTTTGTTTAAGAAATATAGAATATTTTCATCTAATGGTGCATCATGCATAACATTATTTTTACCTACATGTTTAATTTAGTGTGTTAATTTTGAGATAACAATAATGTTTTGAATATGTAGTGAATGGTATTTGAGCCTCAAATAATTATTTATATATGGGGAAAACTGAGAGAGACCATCCACTAAATCTACATAAACTTTAATTAAAGATATGAAACAATTAATATAACTAGATATGATATGGAAGAATATTATTCCTTTTCATAAAAATTGTTTATCATAATTCTAGTTAAATTATAAAATATAAAAAATAGATTAATGCAATGAATAGATCTAAAAATATACCAATGAAAGTACAAAATTGAGATATACTCAATTGGCTAATAAAAATAACAAGAGAAAATGATAAATGAAATAGATTATGAAAAGTAAGAACAAAGAATAATAAATGATCACATCTTGTTTTTGTAACTAAAATATGAAAATCTAGATTAAGAATATGACTATGCAAGATGACTATGCAATATTTTAAACTCTGATTTGATTTTTGTATCCTCTTGGATAGAATTATGATCAACGTAAGATTGGCTTGGGTAGACTCATAATGGATATATTCAAGTCACTGAGTTTGTATTTTTTCTACTAAGTCTATCCCGTGTAGGGTTTTGAAACCTAAATTTTTTGTCACTAGTTCACTTCCTAGTTTATGATCTTATTGTACCTGCACTTACCTATTTTTTGGGTAAACATGCACTAAATTTTATATTCATTCTATTTTAAATAGAATGGCACTCAAAATAAATAATGGACTATGGAGTTTATAAATCACCGAAGTGACCTTGCAAACTACATATTCTACACATTTTAATTAGACATCCATGTAGTTCTGAGTGATTGTAAATGGAATATCTCGATCGAGGGTTTTAAACTTCATGTTCCTAAAATACATGCAAGATAAAATATTCATTTTATACAAGGGGATAATGAGAGGTTATGATTAAAAAAATCCATTCCAAGTGTATGATATGACTCAATGACGGTCAACTTGAAGTATGAGGAATAAATATATTTGATACTTGTCTACATTCTAGGTCTTGAATTTTATTTTATTATTCAAATCCTTTTGATGATCCCTTGATTCAAATAAATAGTTTATGATGACTTGTATATATAGAGAAGACAAACTAGGTGTGTTCGCTAACATTTTAAATATTAATGAGAAAAGTTAAAGGTGAAAGATCAATGAAAGTGGGAAAAATAACCCATAAAGGCAAAAGGGACAAATTCATGTATGGCACAAGTCTTCCCAGGGTCACAAGTTTGACATGGAGAAAATAACTTCTCAAATATTGATGATAAGCATGATAGCAAGTGAGGTTTAATATAAATATGATAACAGATATATTCTAACAAGTCTTGGGTGTTTTTATAGGGATTAAGGGCTAAATGGAGACTAATGTGAGGTTGGATAAGTATTAAAAATACACAACTATAAAAAATTATGTAAAATATTATAAATTAGAGACAAGAGACCATGGAAAAAGGTCTTGTACCAATTTTAGGTGTATACATAATGCCTCCACTTTGAAAAGGATATGTGAGCATGAGTAAATGGATGCATACATCAAAGTATAAATATAAATAATTTGAAACATGTAGCTTCAATTACATAGGGGAGATTGGAGGGTTTTTGATGTATACTCAAGCTAAGCTTTCATTCACATAAATTTTTGATGTTCTTGAAATAAGTGATAATTGCTTCAAGTAGTCAATGTGCATGATAAATATTTTAAATTTAGAAAATTTTAAAAATAAATTTTTGGAAAAAGAGCATAGAATCGAGTACACCTAGCTATTATTTGTCTTAAATTTTTTGACAACTATATCTAAAACTAGAATTTCTATATGTGCTAAAACATAACCAAAACTTCTTTAGGAGTCACCAAGGTCCAATCCATTTATTGATCAAATAATTAGATAAATTTTGTTTAAATTTGATTAGGTAAGCTTAATTTCACTCAATTTTGATTTTATTAAAATATGTCTTGATATATGTTCTCAAAAGATAATGTTAAGTACCTCATATTTTAGGATAATAATATAGCTGGAATGTCAATATCTTGAAACATATATAATGATTTTCAAAATAAAAATTACCAATGTGATTGTATTTAGAATAACTAGATTGACATCTAAGCATGACCCATAGTATCATGTATAAGTGTAAATCTAGTGTAACAAAGATAATATCTTATCAATCATAACACAAAAGGGTATGATGCCCCTGAAGGTAAGGCAAGATGGAAACAATTGGTATGCCCTATATGTGATATAATATTTCCCCATTTAGGATAGATATATAAATGATATCACATACAAGTAGTATTCCCCCATTGATGCATGGTAGAAACCATAGAAACCTAGGTACCAATAAATTATAGTAATATGCATGATAAACAAAAACAACAAAAACAACAAGAATATAGTAATATTCATGATTAAATTCATGGATATAATTAATGAATAAATCAATCAACTATACAAGTTAGTGACTAGACAAGTTAGTGAGACAATACACAAGAACTAGGTCCCAAAAATGATGACAAGAGATCCTCTAGAGACAAGGATGCAAAAAATTTCAAACACATGAATACACAATAAAGCATTTGTGCACAACAACAAATGTAACCATGTGAAAAAGAGTAATGAATATATATATATATATATATATATAAGATCTAGGTATTAGTATACTAACTAAAATACATCATAAATAATGTATGCACTAACTATATAATATCAAAAATTTCCCCCTTAATGGGGACATAGGGTGAGTAACAACACAACACAAACTAAAAAAAAAATGTATGTTAACACATACTCTAGGGAGACACCCATGCAACTCATGACAATTGTTATTGTGATCACCTACATACATGAACACAACTATTCATGCTTTCACTTCCAATGAGTGTTTGGGATTCTCACTAGAATACCATATGCTTCTAGTGATAACCAACATACATGAGCATAATTATTCATGCTTTCACTTCTAATGAGTGTTAGGCTACTCACCAACCTATCACTTTAAAAAATTCTACATAACATACATAGTAGGCTATTGTTATCATATTCATCTATTTAAAAAAGTTTTATTTTTTTCATACATATAAGAAAATGAAGATTGAGGACTGGATCCCCACTGTCACATTTGTATCCATCATTATAGATCACTACCACTTAATCAAGAATAGTATAAGATGATCACCACTGCCATTGGAGATTAGTTTCAACTTTAGTTAATTTGGTGTAGATATTTTTTACACTATTGCAAGTCATAATTGATAGTAAAATTCATTCATTTTGATTAGACACTAGGTTTTCCTAATAATATCGAGTATATAAATGACTTAGAGATAAACATGTACTAGAGCATGTTGCAAGTTGAAAAATAACTATGTAGATTAGGATGTTGATACTGGTGATAGGATTAGAAGGTAGTATGATAATGAATGAAATGTCAGGATAGGCTGGATTAGTCCCATAAAAATGTGATATAAATTATATCCTCACATAAATGATGGTATACATTATGAAAATGTGTCGAGATTCATAATAAATACCTTAAAACAAATAAAAGTACCTTAATCAATGTTAATAATGCTTAAAGAATAACTATATAGAATTTTCAACATAATAATATCTCCATCAAAGGAGTAACCAAGAAGTATTGTGGATTTTCCCCATATCAATACTCATAAATTGATATTTTCTCTGATACCAAATTTTAAAATTGGTCTAAGATTGCATAATAAAAACTACTTTTATTATTTAGTAATCACATATTACATATAAACCAGTTATCTATTACAAATAAGGAGTGTACCCTTCTCACAAATTCCTTGCAATATATTCAAACCTATTTATGTGAGTTTATAAACAAATTACATACAAAAATTATAATATACTAACTAAAGTACATCAAAAATATTGTGCACACTAACAATAAAATATCCAACAAAAACCTATAGCACAGGTGAATATGTTACTATGTATAAATCAATATTTTTGAATTTTTATATATTTTTAATGTTTTTGATGTTTTGTAAAAATATATTTCCCCTTTATGGGTAATTATATGAATTTATTTTACCTTATTTTTAACTATTTTTATAAACAAGATAAAACTTAGGATAATTCAAATTATGTAATATATTCCTAAATTTAGGAAATATGAATACTATAAGTAGATGTTTAATTCAAATTTACTATTTATGGAAGGTACTAAGAAGACTAAAGTACTTATCTTGTTACTGATATGTTCTAGTCTAAGACTCTATGTAGGTGGAAATAAGGACAAAAGATGGATCTAGATTCATTCAACTCCAAAAATTGTGTATATGGATATGCTTGGATGAGTCCATTAGGATCTAGATGCCTACACAAGACATTGGAGTCTCCATTCTATCATATTCATCCCCATAGTGTGTCCCTCACTATTTAGGCTTAAGTCATTGCATCTGCTTGTAAAAAATCTTCCTATATGATATCAACATCTCATTGTGTGTGATATATCTATAATATTATCTCCACTTAGTAACCCTAGTTTTGCTTTTGACACTAGGTTAACCCATAAAAATAGGGAATATTGATGAGTTGATTTAACCCCAACCATGACCCAATGAATGGTTGAGTGCTATCTATGTATACAATACTAAAAATATGGAAATAAAACCACACACGGTTATTCCATTTAAGTATATGTGTGCAATCATGATCCACTAATATGGATGTAACCTACAATGTAGCTTTTTACACTTGACAAAGGGTACTTGACTTGGCTTGAAGGTGATTAGGACTTAGACATGGCATGCTATGTTTTATTGATTTATGTTTTGGGAGATTTAGGTTGAGTCTTTTTATGTCCTTAACCTATAGCGTGTCTAGGGTATGTGTGGCTTATTAGTGGCTTACATAACCTTTCATATTATCTTGTCATATTTCTCTATGTTTTCATATTGTTAGTAGGGTCAGCCTATGGAATAACCATGGCTTAGGTAGAGTATATATAAGAGGTAGTGGTTACTATTTAGTATAATATTATGAAATCTGCTCTTATTTCATTTTTGTGGAGGTTTCTCCTCAAAGTGGATCATTTATATTTATCAAGTATTCTACTCTTTTGTCTATAATTGTTGTGGATCTACTTATTCTGCTCTTATTTTTATGGTATATTATTTAATTGACATGAATTATCTAAGTAATTTAATTACAATTGGTATTAGAGATTCGATTTAATAAATTTTAAATGGCTTAGTTTTTTGGATATGGCATAGTTTTTGTCTTAAGAGATGAAGGATAAAAAAACATAATTTGTGATCTAAGAAGAACTTTTTTCATCACCGTAATATTTTTTGAGTTTTTTTTTCAATTGTTAAAGTCTATTTTTTTCACACTTTTGCAAAAATTAGTAGTAATTAGATTTATTTTAATGAGATTATTGCAATGGTATAATCCTCCTATAGAATTTTTTGGGGCCCAAAACCCTATGCTCTAGGGTTTGTGCATGGTTTGTATAAACACTCATGGCCATGGGAAATGAAAAGACACTCAATGAAAAATCCTCACAAGGAAGATGTAAAATTTAAGACTTGGGATTATAGGGTTTTTAGGTCAGTTAGCCAACTTTAGTTAGATATGTAAAACATGGTAAAGAAAGATGATCTCAATGTGGTAAAAGGGGGCATCAATGTGGTAAAAGGTGACATTAATGATGTGAAGTATCGGTTGGAAACTATCAATGGGACATTGACTACTCTTATGAATTATATTCTATATCCAAATAATCCTTCACCATTTCATTCAAGTTCTCCCTACTAAAAAATAAAAACTCAAATACTGATTCGAAGAAAATGCTATCAAAAGTGGAAGTGTGAAAATTTGATGATAAGGATCCAATCACTTGGATCAATCAAATGAAAAATTTAGTTGATCTACATTAGACCCCATGCAAAAAAAAGGTGGTTAAGGCATATATATATCTATAACCTAGGAAGTTCATTTGGTATAATTAGTTATGCATTGAAATAAAAAGAAGGGCCTTACTATTACATAATCATTGTTTACAAATGAGTTGTAGATTTACTATCACAATGACATAAAAAAACTAATTCAATTAGCTAGCAAAGTTTTATGACAAATATAGACATTCAAATATCATATTCAAAAATTATAGAATCCATCCTTATGTGAGGATGACATCAATGAGGATAACATGAATGAGATGTTCTTGGGTAGGCTCAGAAATATTGTCTAACTTGATGTTCATGTGTTTAATCCAAGTTTAGTTATGAATCCATGGTATTTTAACACAAGGTATATAAAATATATCTAGTCAAATTAAGGACTTACACAAATGGTCAAGAACATAATTCCTTAACACAATCATTACCTCAACCTACCAGATTGACACCTCAAAACATTTAAGAGAAGCATGTAAAATGGTTATGTTTTGACTATGATATCAAGTGGAGCAAAGGATATAAATTTGTTTAGAGGAAGTCATTCTAAATTTTAGGAGAAATTTAATATGAATAAAATTATGATACCTCAGGTGAGGGTGAGGAAGAGATAAAGGATGAATCTAAAGATCCCCAACTTACTATCTCATGTCATGCACTTTTGGGTTTCTCACTCCTCAAACCCTTAAGGTTCTACTCATCAAGAAATATGGTGTGAAAATGTTTATTAAACTAGGGAGTACACATAATTTCATCAACATTAAGTTTTCTACTCTTGAAGAAATTTTATTTACCGAGCTCCAAAATTTTAGGTCATGATTATAGATGGTGGCATAATCAATTATTCTAGGAAATTCCATAATATTAAAATTACTATGGGAGACTACGAGATAAATTTTCCTATGTTTAATATTCCCATGGGTGGGTCAAAAATTGTTAATGGATCATAACCTTGGGAACAATTAAGATGAATTTATAGGAACTGTTCATGTATTTTAATTATGAAGGTAGGACATTCAAACTATGTAGATTAATCTCCATAAATGGTTAGTTATCATCAGATGTTGAATATTATCAAAAAAGGGAATAAGGGATTTATTTCATGATTGTTTTACATATAAGTTCAACCAAAAAATATGTCTACACATCCTCATCTATAAATGATTATTGATGACCACCCAACTATTGTTGGCACCATAGAAAAAGGACTACCATCAAGAAGAGAACATGATAATGCCTTTTGATTGATTCTAGGGATTCAACCACAAAATTAGACCAAATAGGTATCCATATGCCTATAAGAGTGAAATTAAAAATATGCTATATAAGATGCTAGAGGTAGGTATTATCAGACATAACCAAAGTGAATATTCATCTATAGTGGTCATGGTGCACAAGAAAGATGAAACTTGGAGGATGTGCCCAAACTACAGAGAACTCAACAAGTGAACCATCAAAGATAAGTTACCTATTCTATTAATTTATGATTTGATAGATGAGTTAAAAGGTGTTATTTATTTTACATAACTAGATTTTCATTCTACATACCATAAAATTTGGATTAGAGATGAGGATATCCCTAAAACTGCTTTCAAAAATCATGAAAGAATTTAAAACTTTTTGTTCATGCCTTTTGGTCTCAAAAATACACCATATACATTTTGGATTTTGATGAACATTATTTTAAGGCCTTTTTTTGAGTAAATTTATGTTGGTTTTTATTGATGACATCTTAATATACATCAAAACTTGGGAAGAATGTTTACATCAAGTGAAACATGTATTATTAGTTCTATAACAACATTATATTTATGCAAAATGTTCAAAATTTTATTTTTGATTCCAAGAGGTAGATAAATTAGGTCATATTATTTCAAAAAAAGGAGTCAAAATATATCCTTTTAAGATCAAATCTATGATGGAGAGGCAGGTGCCTAAAAACCTCAAGAATATCCAATTATTTTTGGGGTTAATAAGTTACTATCATCATTTAAATTTTTTTTATGGCAACATAGTAGAACCACTCACAAATTTTTTATTGAAGGAATCCTTAAAATGGAGTGAAATAACTTTCAAGGCCTTTAAGAATATTAAGGAGGCTATGTGCACCACTAAAATTTTAGTTACCCTTGATATTTTCAAATCTTTTATTATTGAATGTGATGCATTAGGATATGACATGGGGGAAATATTCATGTAGGAAGGAAGACCCATAGCCTTTTAGAGTTTTCAAATCAAGGGTAAAATATGGAAAAGTGAATATATGGGAAAGAGATGTTGGCTATTCTTCATGCAGTCAAGTAATGAAGACATTATCTAATGGGTAGACACTTTAAAGTAAAGACTTATCATGATAGTCTTAAAATAGTTCTTAGATAAATGATTTTCATCAAAATAAAAACACAAATGTATGAATAAAATTTTGGGATATGACTTTGAAATCATCTATAAGAAAAGAACATAAAATGTTTTAGTAGATGCACTATCTAGGAGGGATGAATCTAGTGAGGCATTGATATGTGTCTGACATTGAATGGTGGTATATCTCTTCCTTCCATACTTCTTCCAAAATGATTTTATTTTTGGCACTTTATGGTTATAAACCCCCATCCATCACTTCATCCTTGAGGGTGCATCCCAAGGTTTGAGTTGTTAAAGAACACATTCAACATCAACATGAGGTATTATCTAGTCTGAGAGATAATTTATTAATGGCACACAATAGAATAAAGTAGCAAGTGGATCAAAACCATAGTGAAAGGAATTTTGACATGGGTGATTGGGTCTTTGTGAAATTTCAAACATATAATTAGATGTCTCTAAAATAAAGGGAAAAGGATAAAAAACTTTCTCTTAATAATTATGGATCTTATAAGATCATATAGAAAATTAGAAGTGTTACATACAAGATCAAGCTACCCTAGTCCACTTGTGTACATCTTGTATTTCATGTATCTTACATAAAGAAGGTAAATGGATAGATTTTTTCCTAGGTTGAGTTACCATAACTAGATGAAGAAGGATGAGTCATTATTGAACTTGAGGATATCCTTAATACATGCACCAAAACACCAAGAATAAGAGAGATTAAGGAGTATTTGATCAAGTAAAATGATTTGAACTATGAAGATGCAACATGGGAGGATGAATAGTTCCTAAAAAAACATCTAGAATTGTTCAACATTGAAGGTAATGTTATTTTTAAGGGGATGTGCATACTACACCCTTAACCTATATCATGTCTAAGTAAATGTGTGGCTGACTTGTGGCTTACATAACTTTTCATATTATCTTTTCATGTTTCTCTATGTTCTTATACTATAAGTAGGGTCAACCTATGGAATAACCATGGCTTAAGTAAATGATATAGATGAGGTAGTGTTAGTATTTGGGTATCATATTATGAATTCTACTCTTATTTTATTATTTTAGAGGTTTTACCTTGAAGTGGCTCAATCATATCTATCAAGTGCTCTGATCTTTTATGAAGTATTGTTATAGATTTGTTTATTTTACTCATATTTATAAGCTATAATATTCCATTGGTGTGAATCATATTAGTAATTTCATTACATGTCCTATTAATGTGTATATGTCTATATATGTCTTATTAATATGTGCTATATAAGGAAAATGATTATACATATTATATATAAATAGATTCATATTTTGATAAATTATCATGCCACCAACATGCAAAATGTACAAACTAACCCGTAAATATTAAAAATTTGGAAAATGAATTTTTGGCATGAAAATGAATCTATATGGAAGATTTCATAATTTTTTATCCAATTGAGTATGGTTGTAGGTGCCTATAAATATAATATTAGTGATTTTATGATCAGGATATAATCTAAGTATGATAATAAGTTAGGCATAGACTATGGAATTTATGTAGGTGAGTGATAGAAAACCATAAGGTCAAACCCATAGGAAGGTAATTCTATGGGAGATAAGGGTGTGCAAGATCCATATGTGTATGCATGGGTAATGTAAGGTATATATAAGTCAATAATAACATTGCCAAACATCTAATACCATATTTTAGTATCTATAGAATCATGTAAATGTAAATGATGATGATTATAATGTGCCAAGATGTAAAATGAAGTGTAGAATATAAGGGCCTATAATTTTAATAATGTAACACACATATGTTGTAAACCCTAAATTATAAGATAATAGTAATGTGTCATGATCACATGAGATGGATGAATATGTGTCAAAACCCATAAGTGAATATAGATAGTGAGGATGAAGATGTACATGAGGAAAAAATATGCCCCACAATGTATAAGAGCTCAATGGTAGAAAAATATGGCATTTATTATATCATGAGTTATAACTAAACACTTTTCAATATATGTGTAATATAGATATTATAAATAACATATAATTATAGGTGAAAATGGGGTATGCTATACTCCACATGCAAGATAAGTCAATAATAAATATGAGTGGAAATGATTCCCCCATAGGCATATACATGTTTAAATATGATCATATAAGTAACATGTGTGGATACGATGTCAAAATAGGTAGATGTGTGAATATATATGATCAATGAAACTCATATGATAGATACTATGGGTATAAAAAATAATGTATAGATGTTATCAATAGGGAATGTGTGGGTATGATTTACCCATACGAAAATATATTATCATGTATGAATACATTTTTTAATTAATTTGTGTATAATAAGATAGATAATTAAGACAAGAAGGTAAATATCCACACATGAAAATATAGGAGAAAATATCAATACTAAAGGAATAAGATGAGAAATATTGTAACAATTGCATGGATTCCCTCATAGATTAATGCATATTATGATTGAAGGTATTGATAAATGTTATATCATCATTGGGAAACTAATGCATGTGTTTAAAATAGATCAAAAATCAAATGGACAAGGCCAAATAAACATGAAACAAGTGCCAAGAATAATATCGATTAAAATAGAAAGTAAGTGACAATGTGTCAAATGAGGAAGATAGAAGGATATAATCAATCTATCAGAGGAATCCACATGTAAGACATGACAAAGGGAATAAGAAATATATGTACGAGGATATATTAAAATAAATATGTATATATTGTTGTCCCCAAAAATGTCACTCATTATTGGAACAACCTATGAACTATTTTGGTTCAACAGACCAAAATTTTCTCTTCCCTTTTCAAAATTTGTTCTGAGCTTTCAATTTAGTTATTTTACAATTTTTTTTAGTAAATGGATTAGAAAGTTCAATAGATTCAATGGCTTTAACAATAAAATTCCTTCAAAAGAGCAAGGAATGAACCATTGAACCATAGAACCGTTGAACCTTGAACCATTTTGGTTCAACAGGTTCAATGGGTTCAATGAGTTAAGCGCTTCGGCGAAGGTTCAACAAGTTCAACCACTTCAAGGTTCAATGGCTTCAAACAATGAAAAAAATGCTTGAACTATTAAACTATTGAAACTTGAACCATTTTGGTTCATCGGTTCAACGGGTTCAACGATCAAATGGTTCAATGCGTTTGGTTCAAAGGATCAAAAGGACATAGCCAAATAAAATATTGAACTAATTGAACCATTAAACCGTTAAACCAAAGTTGGCTCAATTGGTTGGTTCAATTGGTAGGTTCAAGGGGCTGCCCCAAAGCCAAAGGAATAAGTGCCCTTGCGGAGGGAAGTGAGCAAAAATGAACAAAGTTGGAAATCTCTCAGGAAAATGACTAAGTAAAAGGGGCCAAAAAAATTCTTTCAGAAGCATTTTCCATGGGAAAATGACTCAGGCAAAAATCCTTCAGACTTTTTGTTTGAAGAAATTCACCTGAGAAGAGAGCCCGAAGAAATTGAAGGGAATGAGCGGCTAAGGAAGAGCCCGGCAGGAAAAGACAAAGATAAGGAATTCCTTCAGACTTTTTATCCAAAGGAAAAGTCCACCAAAAAGGAAAAGCCCACAAAAAAAATGCCTGATGGAAAAAGACAAAGTGTAGTGGAAGCTGCCATGTGTCCCTTATAGAGTCAAAGCAGAAGTTGCCAAGTGTCATCTATCGGGACACAATTTCTAATAAGTTTCAAAGTTACGAAACATGCCATGTGTCCTGTTATAACTCAGCAGAACATGACAAGTGTTTGCATCTGCATTCCCCTTTTGAAGCTACTCAAGTAGAGGAAGAACCAATGAACCGATTGAACCTTGAACTGAAAGATTTCAAAGTTCAATGGTTCACAAGTTCAAATAGTTCAAAGGCAGCCTCAAGCAAAGAAAGAAGCAACATGGATGATTCTAAAGGCAAGTTCAATGAAAGTGATGGTTCAACTAGAGAGTAAAGAAGTGCTTGAACAAGGAAGCAATGGATGAAAAGAGACAGAATGAACCGATGAACCAATGAACCAATGTAATTTCAGCGGGTTCAAAGGTTAAAGGCTCAACATGGTTCAAGCAGCTAGCAACCATTGACGACCCCGTAGACATCAAATTTAAAGAAAGGGAATATTCATGGAAATTCAAATAGAGCATAGAATTTAAAGGAAGAACCAAGCGATTGGTTGAAAATAAATCCTGAAGGCTCAAATTGCTATAGGGGAGAGAAGATCAATGTAAAAGATCAAAAATGTCTTCAAGGGAGTTATTTCTAGTAGGTGAAATAGTTAATCAAGCAGACTTCTGAGCACACCAAATCAAGGACACGACCTATTTTTCTTCCATGAAGTAATGGCAAATTGGACAGCTGCATAGACATCAAGAAAAGGACCAGATAGTCCATACTAAGGAAGAGACATATTAGAGGGATGGACACACCATAGTTATGGCAATGCACTGTTTCCATCATGGTCCCTCCAAATAGAATGGAAGGTGCATTGAAGGCATTCAATTTAGCATGGACCTTTTTCATGAAAACAAGCACCCAAGTCTTTCTTGGAGTGCTATATATTATAAAGTATTTTATTGTTACAAAAGAGACTTTTCATTTTACAGAAGTAAAACTCTGCCCAATTGAAAGAACACTGAGACTTTGAGCTCAGGTTATTTGTTCATATCATTTTATCTGAATGAGAAAGCAAGTTATTTGCAGACTTTGTGCTATCATAGCTTGTGTCATTTGAGGAGATTATTCTTATGTCTGTCTTCTAAATGTGTTCTTGTTTATTTAATTTGGCAAGTAGAACTAGTGGAAGTAATCAGGAAGGTGTCCTGAAACCAATTGTGGGGAAGACTTTGTGCTTTCATAACTATTTTCAGTGTGTGTTTTTAGTTTCTTTCTATGTTGAGGATTCTGGGATGACTTTGTTCCCCCATTATACTTTGTGTTATACTCTTTGGGAAGTTGAGGTGGAAACTTTGTGTTCTGTTTCATCCTACTGGTTACTACACCTGTGTTACTAGTTTCATGTCACTACCTGAAAGAACTCCTGCTATTTCTTGCAAGAACACTTATGAAAGAAGAGAAGTGCCTTCAGTGTTTTCACCAAGATTTTCTCCTTTGTTTGTGAACATCATCTCTAAAAGAAGAGAGATGGATGGTGTATCCTACCCCTGAGTGTTATTTTCTACTTATGTATTTATTATATAGCTCCTGCGTATTTATAGGGAACCTCCCCTTGATGAGAGGAGAGATTTGTCCACCTTTGATGTAGTAAACTTGCACACTGGGCCGACCAATCTCCTTTGTTGTGGATGATAAGACCTATATTGATCAATTAGATAGCTGACTGATAAAATATTCACCCAACATATATGAAACTAGAATATTAGTAATAGAAATATGGAAGGTAAGATACATAGGTGTAATATACATATAGATGAATCTAGATCATAATACAAATGATATAAACTATAATCATCCATGTAATAATTATATGCAATAAATTAATTTAGATATCCATGTAATATATATATATATATATATAATACAAAGTAAGTGACAATGTGTCAAATGAGGAAGATAGAAGGATACAATCAATCTCTCAGAGGAATCCACATGTCAGACATGACAAAGGGAATAATAAATATATGTACGAGGATCTAGTAAAATAAATATATATATATATATATATATATATGAAAATAGAATATTAGTAATAGAAATATGGAAGGTAAGATACACAGGTGTAATATATATATATATATATATATATATATATATATATATATATATATATATATATATATATATATATAAGAATCTAGATCATAATACAAATGATATAAACTATAATCATCCATGTAATATATATATATATATATATATATATATATATATATATATATATATATACAATAGAAAGTAAGTGACAATGTGTCAAATCAGGAAGATAGAAGGATACAATCAATCTCTCAGAGGAATCCACATGTAAGACATGACAAAGGGAATAAGAAATATATGTACGAGGATATAGTAAAATAAATTTGTATATATGAAACTAGAATATTAGTAATAGAAATATGGAAGGTAAGATACACAGGTGTAATATATATATACATATATATATATATATATATATATACATATATATATATATATATATATATACATATATATATATATATATATATATATATATACATATATATATATATATATACACACACATATATATATATATATATAGATGAATCTAGATCATAATATAAATGATATAAACTATAATCATCCATGTAATAATTATATGTAATAAATGAATTTAGATATCCATGTAATATATATATGTATGTATGTATGTATGTATGTAATAATAATAAAATATGATTTATGTAGTGCCTCAGTCTTGTACACTTAGAAAATACTTATCATGGATGTACCTTTTAGTTCTAGACCTACCTGGTACCAAAAGGCTCGTGTTCACTATCTATTTGTACCTAAATTTATTATCTCTGAGTCTAACCATTGTTATTATAATGAGAAGTCCTTCCATACTATGTAAAAATATATAAACATGGTTATTATCCTTCACTACCAGTTATGGACTTGTACCTACTTTCTAGCTTCCTAGACACTTGTGTTCCATACAGACACCTGTGTTGATGCAAGTGTTCATTTTTTAAAAAAAGTGTCCAGTATCCAAAGGTCATCTAATTTAAAAATTAAATGTATCCTAAAGGTTTGCCTAAGTGATTTAATGCCATATATTTCTAAAAGGGATTAATATATATACATTATCAACCCTCATTCATTCTTCACCTAAAAAACACATGGGACTAAAAAGAAAACATACCAATAATCAATTAATCAAACATTCACATGAAAAAACTTGCCCTATTCATCCCTATTTCCATATCGTTCATAGGATGAATATTTCCATAGGTATAAAGCATTGAAAGATTATTTCATGAGCCATATTTACCAAGTTACAAGATAGGTCACTACATGTCTTTACTTATCACACATTGCATCGTTGTGCACACACAAGCCAACATATAGGGGAAAAATACATAAGTTTGGGGCCCTATATATATATATATATCACCCATTGATAGAGGTGTCCTTGGGGCATATTGACAATATGAGCTCACTAACCTATTTTTTCCACAGTCACTCCAAGGGTGAAGAGCTAGGGTTTGGATCATTTGAAAAAGAGTGATATCCTATGCATGTGATATATATAAATTAGAAGGAAAAATAAAACACATAAGGATCAAATTGGTTGAATCTATATCCAATCAATATTTTGCACAAGACACATGCATCAAAGTCATACACCTACATTGATGTAAGTGTCTAGATCTGAAGCAAGTGTCTGAGGTCAATTTTTTTTATAAAATATGATGACTAATTCAGTATCATCTTCCAGTCCACTTCTAGCATGTTCTAGATCATAATTTCATGCACATAGTAAACTAGATAAGTTTCATTTATTTTCAATTCATTTCAATATGTATCAATATATGTACTTTATTACTTTTAGCAATCTCAATTATATAAATTCAGAATACTATTTGTATGAGTTTTTCTATTAATTTCCATGATCATTAGGTTAGTTCACCATCCTTGTGTAAAAGCTAATATAATAACCCTTAACACTAGTGAAGGATAATAACCATACCTTTTACTATCCTTCACTACCAGTTATGGACTTGAACCTAACCTTTGGTCTGTAAACCCTAGTGGACTTAGGGTTTCTTGAGTTTTCTCTGATTTCTAATTTCTAAAATACTAATATTTTAAAATCAGATTTCCATTATTTTAAAGGAATTAATTATGGATGCATAAATTATTTATTTCCTTTTCCAATATTTCATAGTAAATCTAATTTTTTATACTTCATATGTTGATAAATTAGACAAAAATATAAAAAAGGATAAGAATTAAATATATTTCTATAACTCCTTTTGAAATATTATAAAGCCAGTATCTAAACACCAACATGCATGCTCCCAAACCTTTGTTCCACCTAGACCCTATTCAAGTGATAAATAACATCCCTCACCCATTATTTTCTCATGACTTATGTTGGATTCTACATTCTACGATGTCACTACTTGAAAAGGTAAGGGTGCCCAGCCTATCCCACCTCCTATTTTTATGCTATAGTTTCCTCCTAAGATTAAAAATGGTAATTAAATAAAAACTATATGATATTATTTACCAATTGAGAACACACATGATAAAAAAATAAATGATCTAACTTCTAAATCAATCTAATATCTATGAGGATATTTTATATAAAGTGTTACATGACACCCAAGTGCCAAGTGATATTGAACTAGCCTATTTTGTAGATATTATGAAAAATCTTAAAAATAATGAAAATCTTATTACCTTTGATCCAAAAGATTTACCATTAAAATATATTATTTACCAAGATTTTACTTTGTTCATAGAAGTGAATATGCTTCATAAAATAATCAAAAGAGTGTTAGTTGATAATGGTTCGGGCCTAAACATTTTTGGCACAAATTTATTAACCACCATGGGTATTAACACAAATCTTCTTCAAAAATCAAATATACATATCAAAGGATTTGATAATTCATGTAGCCCTCTAGTTGGCCAAATCACATTAGATGTGTCATTAAGGCCAAAAATGGTTCCAACTACATTCCAACCAATGTCTCAATCATTACAATAAAACTTGATTTTGGGTAGACCATAGATACATACCATGGAAGCTGTCCCATCTACATTACATAGTTGTGTGAAATTTATACATGATGGGGCCTAATTCAGAATACCTACTGATGATAAAACCTTAAATTTTTTTAAAATGATACATTTCAAAATAGAAGGGATACCTAAAGTGTTACCTCCTCAACAATGTATTCCACTTAAAAATATATAAACATATGAAATGAGTGAGTTAAACACAATGAATCCTTCAACTCAAGAAAAAGATAAAGCACTAACCACTGAGTTTCAGATGGATGCACAATAATATAAAGAACCATTACCAAAGGATATAATGATACCAAAACAAGAAAAAAAATCCAACATTTGAGCTTCCTTTATTTGTTAACACCAATCAACAAGAATGAAATATTGAAGACTACTATGATAGTGATGACGAACTTCTTCATGATATGATTGATGAAAAATTTCAAAAACTTAGTTTTGATACACTTGAAAATCTATCCCATAACCTATTCACACCTACAAGTTCTGATACTTACAATTTAAATTCATTTTAAATGATATAAAACCACATTTAGATAAGGGTAAGAAAAAAATAATAAATGAACATGTGAATGCTTGTTATTCAATACATCCCTCTTGGATAAAAACATTAAGCTAACCTTTTAAGGTAATAATGCAAATAAACCATGTGAAAAATGTGGACTCATCTCAAAATCCTTCTAAACTGATTATCTATATCTTTTAATGAGAGAGTATTTTCATATTCTATTGATTTTATATAAAACTATGTATTAGTTTTTTGACCAGGATATTACGATTTAATTTTTTCTATGTTACTTGAGCATCACATAACATCTTTAAATCATAATAGACACATATTGAGAAACAAACTAATTCATAAAAAGGGACCACTATATTGTGCTCACCATTGAATCATTGACCATAATATAAATCAATGTGTGGCATTGTAAAACCATATTAAAAAATACAAAGGTGAAGGGTGCATATAAGTTATGCCCAAGTAGGAAAAACAACCAAATGCTTCCAATATTTTCAAAAAAAAAACAATTTTTAAAGTGACAAAGGCATGAAAATATAATAATTACTATAAACATCGATGGTGTCTCTTATTCACATTTGAAAATTGATACAAATGATTGGGATAGTCTTTGTAATGTTTCATACTTACCTACATTGGGGCATATTATTGAATAAGTAAAACATTGCTATTTTCTAGGAATGTCTTGGATATCTTTACTTATCCATAATATGCATACCTAAACTAATAAATACCATCATATGGGTAATGTATACCAAACCAAGTCTCACATTTTGGCTTGGAAAATATTGGGCAATAGAAATGAAAGCAATAATTGAAACCATTAATATGTGTCTTACTTAATTACAAAATAAACCAATCCTCATACTTCATGATGGAAATAGTGATAAATATATAGCAATGATAGATGACATTCCTCTACCAAATGATATTGAATCACTAGAAATGATGTGACATAAAAACAGGTGGTAAAAAGATAATCCTGAAAAATCATCAGATAGTCCATCTTTCAAGTGGGAGGAATCATCTCCTTTCATTATAATTAAGCTTCATAAATATAAACAATGAAAATGATCCAACCTAAGGTTTAAAAAAATTAAATATTCTAAAAATACCAAAAACATTCAAATAATTCAAAAAAACCAATTAATTATAATATGTTCATACGTGTACTATTTATTATACATGTGTTTTTTGATTCATACTAGTAGATAAAATATCATTAATTTAATATAAAAACATGTGTTTCACACTTCATTTTAGTGTGATATAGGCACACCCAAATACATGATATACACACATATAGATGTTAATCTTTCTCTTTACTTACATCATATGCACGTTGGGGGCATCTTCCTCTTTGATCACGATACACCCAGACTATATTATTCTATTATCACTTTCCATTATCATGTTTGACATTATATATAATTAAAAATGCATATATTCATGCTTATACATTTCATAGTGTATTTTATATGTTATGTACTTAACATTTTGCAAACACACATGTTTAGGAATTAATATGTTAGGTTCATACTAACTAACATTTGTCCTAATTTTACATTTTTGCATTTACTTGAGTGTATTTATTGTGCTATTATATTGTATTGTATTATTATTTTTTTATAGAATTTGAATATGTTCCACTTATTATATCCCCCATGCCTTTGATTACCTATTTTGACATTTGAATATGTCATTATTTGTTGTATGTCCATTTGAATATGTCATTCTGTGCTTTGTGGACATTTGACTAAGTCATTTTCCTTCAATTGTATGACATTTGGACATGCCCCTTATATGAGGTCTCATTTGAAAAATATATTCTTTGCCTTACTTTTGAGGGATCTTATGTGTGTGTTTGATTTCTTGTTGAGTTGCTATTGTTAATCTCTAGATTTTGTCATGATCTATATCATGCGTTTTAGGACAGTATGTGATCACATAATACGAGATTCAATGTTATATCTAACTAAACATGTTACTCATATATGCTACATGATCCATACACAACTTATAAAATTATCTTATCCTTTTTTAGGTAAGGTAATTACTAGATTATATTTCCCCTCACCTCAAAATGCGGGGTGGGGGGGGGGTGCGGGGGTGGACGAGGGAAAGTTTCACACTTTCACACTTTCATATTATAATGGGGGAATGTTATGGAAACATGTCCTCTACATTTACACCAATTCTCATATTTTATAGATTCAGTGGGGGCATGTTATAGAAACTTATTCTCTATATTTGCACTGATTTATAATTCACTAGATTTTATAGTTATATGATTCAAATATATATTTGTGGAAACATTATATACATTAGTATCAATATTATACCCAAATTTTATCTTGAGACACATATGAGGTGTATATGAAATACAAAGGGAACCTAAAATTATAAATTCAAATCAATTTCTAGATTTAAAATACTATTATGGACGGTTATTACACTTAAGATGGACTATTATCAAGCTAATCTATTATAGTATTTGGTTCACCTTTAGAATGTTTTGATGATTAAATTTGCCAATCATACCAAAATTATTAGGTAGATTTGATTAAATTATTTAAATTTACTAGACTTATAGGTAGGTATGTGTGTGTGTGTACTTTTAGGTTTGGAATTGTTTGAATCTCAGATTCAATACTTTATAATGAGGCATCCTTTCAATTCAAATTGAAAAAAGGCAAGATGGTTTCATCGACACACATGTGTAATCATAACCTTTTTCTTCTTACTTTTAATAATTTCAAATTATTTAAACTTAAAATTTCATACACTAATTATATATTGTAACATGTTCTTGGTTACAATTCAGTCACTAACAAAACACTCAAGTTGGGCTCACACAAAGACAAGGTGTGTTATACAAACCCAGGTATACATTTATATACTTTAAACTAGTAATTCAATTACTATATTAAAGAAGGGGTAGAATGTAGATACTAAAATCTAATCTATGTAGTACCTCAATCTTGTATACTTGGGAAATACATATCATACATGTACCTTTTAGTTATAGTCTTTCCGATTATCAAAAGGATCATGTTCACTATCTATTTGCACCTATATTTATTATATCTTAATTCGACCATTTTTATTTTGATGACAATGCCTTATATACTATGTACAAATATCTAAACTCGATTATTATCCTTCATTGCTAGTTCTGGACCTATACCTATTTTATAGGTTCCTAGACACTTACATCCTAGATAGACAATTGCATTGATATAAGTTCCCACTTTTATTAAAAAGTGTTCAATATCCATAGGTCCTATAATTTTTAAATTAAATGTATCCTAAAGGTCATATTAAGTGCTTTAATGTGATATATTTATAAAAGGATTTGGTATATATACAAGATCAACCTTCTTTCATTCCTCTCCTAGTAATCACCTAGAAAACACTTGAAAATCACAAGGAAATATAATAAGAAGCACTCAATCAAGAATTCAAGTGAGAAAACCTTCAATATTCATATTTATTTATATCTTAGTCATAGGATCAATATTTCAATAGGTCTGAAGCATTTGATGAGTAGTACATGAGCCATATTTTCTAAGATACAAGCCAAGTCATTGCATGTCTTTGATTATCACACATTTCATCTTTGTGCACACATAAGCCAACATGAGTTTGAGGCCCTATTTGGAGTATTTGAAAGAGTTATCAACACTCTTCAACTAAGATATATTTAAGAACTCATTACTATAGCCATTGATGCTTTAACATACACTCAAAGAAGAAACTAATTGAAAACAAAATCAATTGTTATACATAAAAAGAGATATGCAAAATATTTTAAAGTATGTATATTAAAAATTAGAACACTTGTTTATATAGGCAAGTCATCCAATGTAGGACAAACCCCCATACATGACAAAATTAGGTAAAGACCGATGACCTAGCTAAAACCTAATAAACATGATTAATAAGATAATCTAACACCCACCTTAAGTGAATCTAGGGGAAAATAATATAGGATGTAATGTGAATTCATGTGTCCATATATATGCTAATTCATCATGCTAGATTACATGGATGTCGAGTTGCTATAATTACCAAGTGAAAGTAGGATTGGTGTTAAATATGAGGATCACTAAGCAAAAACACTATGCTTTAAAGTACTAGGTATAATTATGAACTTGAGGAAACATTGCTTGAGCACCCTCCAACAAGATGGTGATAAGTGAGCACAAAGACTAGTGGGTCTACCACATTGGTGTCACTAGTGGGGATACCACACTGGTGTCACTATAAGAATAACTAAGAAGATCATGGAGTCAAGTAAAAAATCCTCATATGGGTTATGAAAAACAAAGTTACTAAATAAGATATCCATGTACAAATAAAAAATCAAGAAAACACTTAAAAAAGTGAAACATATACATATAACTCTCATAAAATGGAGAAAAGAGAGAAAACATGTAGGAAAAACTCCCCCCCAAAAGAGAGAAAAGAAGAAGAGAGAGATAGAGAGCCCCTCAAAGATGATGCTAAAGAAGTCCACACTCTAAGTACTCAAAAGTCACAAAGGAGCTCAATTTGCATGAGTGGTCTAAATCCCCTACTTGATCACAAAATAACTAACATTGGGCTTCACTAGAATAGCTTTAATCAAGAAGACTTTTAGTGGTAATGAAAGTATAAAAAAGTACTACATGTGCAAGGAACACTCAATGCCTAAGAATTAGAATATACATACCCCCCATACTATTGACTAGGTGGAGTAGAGGAAAAAGGTTTGCATGAGTGGTTTAAATACACTATTTGGACACCTAATAAGCTAACACTGTATACACCTAAATAGTTGCATGGCACATTGAAATAGACTATCAAAATATCAAAAAAATACAAGTGACACTTGGATTCACTAGAATAGCTACAATTCAAGTTGTGGGAGACTATCAACTATTGAAAAGATGGTGTCAAAAATATAGAAAAATTATCTCAAGTAGGATGGCTCATGGTGGTTATGGAAGATATAAGTAATTTAAGAAGTTAAAAGGTTTCTAGAATAGAACACATAAATTCATGAAGGTAGACAAGGTTGAATCAATAAACCTTCCATGGCACTTTATAACAAAAAAACTAGATGGAAACAAGGAAGACACTGGGCTTCAACAAAATAGATCCAAATGAGGAGACTATTGACCTATCGAATAAGCCATCAAGAGAGGTTCTCTAAAAATAACATAGTGAAAAAGTTTCCCCATAGAAGAAGGCGAGGCACTAAGAAAGGGGCCTCAAGGAGATATGACACAAAATACCAATGTGTCAAAGTACTAATGCATGTCGTGAGATGATAGAAGAGTGTGGAAAATGGAGAAAAGAGCCATAATGTATGCAAAAATACCAAAAAATAATCAATAGCCAAAAATAACAACCTATAAAGCACATGTAAGGACATTAGACTTAACCAAAAATACATTTGAGATAGTGCATGTGTGAAGTACAATGTAGGGCTCATGGAATAGGAAACTCCCTATTAGTGACAATAGACACTAAGGAATAAGACATCAGACTTTGTCAAAAATGCATCTATGAGTGCAATAAATTATGACAATGCAATCCAGAAGAAACAAAAAGGAAGTTTGTGTTGCCTATGAGGAGATCTAACCTCCTACTAGACCAGACCTCATCCTCCAATCTCAAAAAAATGAAAGAGATAAGGTATATGAAAAATAAGGAATATTACCTAAAAAATACTCACAACATAGCAAATGTGTCACCACTAAAATATCACAACAAACCATAAATGCAAGGCAACACATTCAATGCGAAGAGAACCCCTAGAATGAGACACTTAATATTTTAATGCATTTTATAATTTAAAAATAACCAATGCATGAAAAATGAAAAAAATGAGCTTTTGAAAAATGGCACACAATTTTGAGCTACTAATCAAAAGTTATTAAAAAATAAATTTCTTATAAATGAGACCTATTTAATAAAAATTTCACTAAAAGTTTAATAAAAACAATATTGCTAAGGTGGACCTAACCTTCCAACCACTCGTTGGAACCAGTACAAAACTAGGTATCTCCTCATGCCAACAGAAGTTAAAAAATAATGCCCCTCTCATAATGACATAAATCACTTGCCCAACTATTGTCCCCCCACCAAGAATATCTCTTCCACTCTTAAAAGAATTCACCTCCCCAAAACAAATGACATGCCCCCACTAAAGAAATTAAATTTCCACATTATAAAGGTAAAATTTCCCCCACCACCAAATGTAAGAGGTTTTAAAAAAACTATCATATCTAACCCATGATTATGACTTTCAAACATTTAAATAGTAAATAAATTATGTTTGAAATGGATGTTGTGCTAAAAATAATGTTGAAACACCCATGGTTTTAGTGATGAGTGGTTTAGCAATGTGGAGGCCACTGGGAAGAAACATTCTCTATAAAGCATGAATGGAGTGTTACTAAATGACTAAAGGGTGAGGGGTGAGACTGATTTTATCAATCACTACAAAAACTTTTGATCCTTTCCATGTCTTTGGTTTTTGTGATGCACTGCCATAGATCTACCAAGGACAACTGAGAACTACCATGTGGAGACCACCATAAAGTAGTTACAAATAAAAATCAATGGAGGGAAGATGTGCTTGAATGGTGGAATTAAGACGATGAGTAGAGAAGTGAAAGAGTCTTAGTCCAAAAAATGGAGCTGCTAAAAGAGCATAATCACTGATAAGCCATAATGGAGTCTTTAAAACTTTTAGATTTTTTGATCACATCCTAGGTCTACAAAAATAAGCTACAACCCATGAAACAAAAAATTTGTTGAAAAACCTCCAAAAATATATGATTTGTCAGATCTCTCTTAGGGCTGTTGAGGGGCATAAAATTTTGAAGACCCACTAAAGATCTCATAAACCCATAAAAACCCACAAATATTTCTTGACAAAATGCAAAAAAAATTTCTATATATATTTTCACAAATTTGTCCCCAAAATATTGAAAAAACCACAAAAATTGTGTTTTTGCAAAAAAATCCATTTTTGATGAATTGACAAGCATTCGTAAGATTTTGAGGCCTTCCAAACTTAATGGCATAGTTTAAAATCCCTAAAAATACACCAAAAATAGCTGACTATAGAAAATGGCTCAAAAGGCTATGATCAGTGCTATGAAAGACACAAAACAAGATAGGAGACTCTACGATTGCACAAAAATGCATATCCAAACAAAATGTAAATCTTCAAAATATAAACACATATCTGAAGACTACAAATTCATAGAGCTCAATAGATAAGCTATTATCCAAGGATATTAAAGTAATATATATTTGCAAGCAAAACTTGAGCAATAACTGTTAGAGGGTGGCTCTGGTACCATGAAAGAGTTATCTAAACACTTTAGCCAAGATCTCATGAGGAGCTCATTACTATTGTCAGGATCTTGCTCCACCAAAAGAGCACAATATGATTACCAAACCAAGCAACTTAATATGCAAAAATTAACCAGATTCACCAAGTAACTAGAATTCAGAATAACACATGATATGAGAGACAATACACAACTTGTATTAACACTTTACATAAAAGAATACAATAAAGAAGATGCCACTTCTTCTCCACCACCTTACAAAGGTTTCCCACACCTCAAGTGAACAGTAAATATTCTCCCCAAAGCTCTCCCTCTCAGGTCCCAACACCCAACTCAAATACAGAGTTGGTGTTCACCTCCCGTGCTCCACGCACACCACAAGTGCTCCACGCACTCCACGAGTACTCCACGTACTCCAAAAGTACTCAAGGTACTTCAAGTAGATCTCCCATGAACCTGCAACAACCTGCAATTCAATAGACCATACTTATGGAAGGAACTCCCTTGCCTTCCTCTTTGCTCTATCTGAGTACACACCTGTACTCCAAGTAGATCCTGCCTGATTCTGCTCCCTGTTGTGTTGCTGTCCTATCTGATCTTGCACACCTATAAATCAACCCGGTTCTGCACACCTGTGAACCTTGACCTTGCATACACATAAACCTGCAGATCAATGATCTTACTTACCATGTAGATCTCCTATATAGGCCATGCACCTGTGACCAAGATCCTACACACCTGAAGAATCCTACTGACTCTCCAAAACCAGCACCCACCTAGGTACTGCTGTGGAACTAGGAGGAACACCCTTGCTCACCTCACACACAGAAGGAGCTAACTTTGCTCAACTCAAACTAGAACACCTTTCCAATACAACCATGAGTCTATTATATAGATCTCATCCAAACAATGATTAGACATCTAATTACAATAATTAGATCCGCAGCTATGAGTCTAAAAATAACTCTCATCATGCAAACACTTGGTTCATTAGCTAACTGCCCATAATAAGCTCGCAGTCGAACCACACAGGCGACCGACGTCGGTCCCTGCCCGCCTGGGGGTCACCGACGCCGGCCGATCTATGACCGACGTCAGTTGCATTCCTGTCTTATCCTGCCAACGTCGATTGGCTAGACCAAACGCCAGTCTCTGTGACACTCTGCAACTCATCCTGCAACCTCCTCCATGTCTGCATTAGTGAAGCTTTTAGCTCCACAACCTAACAACTATAATGATTGATGCCTCAACATATACTCAAAGAAGAAACCAATTGAAAATAAAATTGATTGTTATCTAGAAAAAGAGATATACAAAAGATTATAAAGCATGTATAGTACAAAGTAGATCATTTGATTATATAGGCAAGGCAAAACAAGATGCAAGCTAAACTAGGTAGTGTGGGACAAATCCCCACATATGACAAAACTAGGTAAAGATCAATGACTTAGCTAGAACCTAGAAAGCATGAGTAATAGGATACTCTAACAATATTGGCTATGTAGGCATCACCCATTGATAAAAGGGTCCTTAGGGAACCTCAACACCATGAGCCCACTATCCTATTTTTCCCACAATCACTCCAAGGGTGAACATCTAGGATTTTGATTATTTGACAAAGAGAGACAACATGTGTATGTGATATGTATACATCATAAGTAAGGTGATATAAAATGCAAAAGGCTCTAGTTGGTCACATCTATATCTTGTTAGTATTATGTACATGACACATGCATATAAATTAGACACTTACATTGACATAACTATTTAGATATGACATAAGCATCTAAGACCATATAAAAAACACTTCCATAATCTGATAATTTTTCAAGATCATCTTTCATTCCACTTCCATCTTGTTCTAGATAAGACTTGCACGGGTATAGTAAACTAACTAAGTATCATTTATTTTCAATTGAAATTTTTATCAATAGATATAATTTACTTTTTTTACAAGTCTTAGTTGCATAAATTTATAATACTATTTTTCAAAAATTTTATATTAATTGGCCTACTCATTAGGTTTGTTCACCATATTTGTGTGAAAGCTAATATAATATCCCTTAACCCTAAATAACCGTACATATATAAAAAGTTTAAATTATACATACATACATGCATACATACATACATACATACATACATGCATACATACATACATACATACATATATATATATATATATATATATATATATATATATATATATATATATGTATGTATGTATGTATGCATGTATGTATGTATGTATGCATGTATGTACGTATGTATATATATATATATATATATATATGTATGTATGCATGTATGTACATATGTATATATATGTATGTATGTGTGTGTGTGTATATATGTATGTATGTGTGTGTGTGTGTATATATATATATATATATATGTATGTATGTATGCATGTATGTACATATGTATATATATGTATGTATGTGTGTGTGTGTGTGTATATATATATATATAAAGTGGCTCTATATAGTAAATGGAGAAAAAACTAAAAAGATGTCATAATGTTATAATAATTAGTGTATAAAAATGTCCCTGCCAAGAGGTGAGGCATGAATGAATACATAACTATAAATATCTTGAATATCATGGATATTTTTATACACTAATTATTATTACATTATGACATATTTCTATTTTTTTAATCCATTTACTATATAGAGCCACTTTACACACACACACACACACACACACACACACACACACACACACACACACACACACACACACACACACACACACACACACACACACACACACACACACACACACAAAGTGGCTCTATATAGTAAATGGAGGAAAAACTAAAAAGATGTCACAATGTAATAATCATTAGTGTATAAAAATGTCCCTACCAAGAGGTGAGGCATCAATGAATACATAACTATAAATATCTTGAATATCATGGACATTTTTATACACTAATGATTATTACATTTTGACATATTTCTAGTTTTGTATCCATTTACTATATAGAGCCACTTTACATAGATCATATATATTGCATTTAGACAAATATTAGATAGTACTATGACAACTATTAGGTGGTATTATGAAAAATATGGGGCATTATGTGATCAAAACTAATTATGATCTAATTTTAACTTGATTTCTCACTAGTTTGAATCCAATAATAGGCCACACACACACACACACACACACACACACACACACACACACACAATTATTTTTTTCATAGTAATACCTAATATTTAACCAACATTTTGCTCATATTAACTAATCACATCATGAAATTTAAGACTAACATATATTAGTGCATCAATGTAAAACATATTTAAACCATGTATAAGTATTAGACAACACTTTTTATCGACCAAAAAATTGTCCCACTATACCCATTATAAAACAAAAGTGGTTTACATATTAATTTATATAAATTTTAAATCTTCACATTTAATATACTCTTGTGAAATGATTAATCAATTCATAAATACATTGTATGTCTAAAATCAACGTTCAAAAGTTTCCATTCCAAATACATATCTTCATGACTAATTGGCCTAATTGTAATATAAGGTGAAATTCATAAATTTACATGTTCACAAAGGCCCATTTTAAATTAAATTTAAAATGTCAGTGATCTAGGAGTGTTTGTGACTTTGTGACCCCATAATCCCATTCTAATGGCCATGTGTATTCACTTTGCTATTACAATTTTGTTTAGATCATTATATATGATTTATTAGTTTTTGGAATATGATCACTATATGTTGATATATTATGTGCATTAAAAAGCACACATATGGAAAGATAATGTGGACTTAAAGTTTAAATGGATTCACATAGTTTGTTGATCCCACCTCAGTAAGAAAAAAAGACCTCCATAACTTCATGAATTTATGGCCTCGTGATGATTTCCACATGTTCTATTATGATGTTGAAGACTTATTAAAAGTAATGTATGTGCTTTATTAATGTTTCAAATTTGGTATATTTATTTATTATCTATAAGGAAGTCATAGATGTGAATGGAGCTAAGTTAGATCAAAGTTAAAGGTTCAATGGATCTATTTTTTTTAATAGAGTTATTTAAATTTTGTGAGACTCCATGAACTTGAGATAGAAAGAGACTGACACATCCACATGTATCTACACCTTTCACCTTTAAATTCATCCTCTCTTGCTTTTATTTCATCAAGTTGGAGTGATGCCACATCTATAAAAATATTGTGCTATAAAGAGGAATGGATTTCAAAAATGGACCAAAAGTGCATAAACCTAAATTAATATAATTTATCTATAGATAACCACTTAGTATCGCTCTTATTTTTGAATCACTATAGACTTTTGTGCTTAAAACACACATAAAAAAGTGTATTCTAATTTATATGTGTATTCATTTTTCTATCATAAACTTGTTCAAACCATTGTATGTGATTCATTGGTTTTTGAGATATGTTTACAATATATTGATATATAATGTGCATGAAAAAGTGCATATATGAAAAAATAAAGTGTATTTAAAGTTTCAACATATCTGCATAGTTTTATGAGGCCACCTCAATGAGAAAAAATAGACCTCCATGAATTTTTTACTTTGTGGCCTCATGATGATTTCCACATGTTCTATTTTGATGTTATAGAATTATTATAATTAATGTATATCCTTTATTAATTTTTTAAATATGGTATATTTATTTATTACCTATAAGGAAATTGTAATTTTGAATTAAAAATTTATTTAAATTTTATGAGACTTCATGAAATTAAGATAGTGAGAGACTACCACATCAACATGGGTCTATAGCTTTCACCTTCACATTCATCCTCTTTTTCCTTTATCACATCCAAGTGGAGTGGTTCCACATCAACATAAATATTTCTCTAGAATGAGGCATGAATTTAAAAAATATGCCAAAGTACCCTTATCCTAAACTATATATAATTTCCTTGTGGATTAGCACTTCATAGCCATATTATTTTTGCATCACCAAATACTTATATTGTATTTTTAAAACACACATCAAGAAGTGTAAATTATTAAATATTATGGTCAATTACTATAGGCACATCTCCCCTGAACTTGATTAGAATAATGTTAGTTCTAGTTTGAAAAACATTTTGATTACATAATAACAAATTAATCTTAATAAATTCCTAGTTCAACAAGTTATTATGCTTTTTTTTTATAAAATAAATATTAGCATTCCACTTATATTTAATAAGAAATACTAAAATGTTATTTAGATCTTAACATATTTCCAAATGTATGATACATATTTCAATGAAATAAATATCAATCTTCCATTCATACTAAATAATAGTAAAACTATCAGGTCTTTTTAGAGCATGATCTATAATAAACCTACATCTTGTGCCAAGATGATATTGCATATTAATTTATGATCTTCAATAGTTTCACCAAGTTAACATTCATGCCCTATTCAAGTAGTTTAATGTATGATTTAAATTTGTCATTTCCTTTATCGCATCTTAATCCTCCTTTCCATGGTTTTATTTGTTTCCATACTCAAATGATACTATCCACATCAATATCTTGTTTAATTTCATCTGATTTTGTTCATGTTTTATTTGGCTTTAAACAATCCTAATGCGATGTTTCACCTTGTGTTATCCATGTAGATTTCCAATATTTAATCCTCATCTTTTTATCCACATTCTTGTCTTTAGGTTTAAGGTAAATATCCCAATGTTCCCTTTCCATCCATATATTTTAATTTTAATTTGTTGGTAAAAATAAAATCAACTGTCCCAAACAAACATCCATCAATGGATTGAATATTTATTTAGGTCTTCCATAAATAGGCCCAACATAATATCATTATTAATTGGGTTATTTTTATTAATACACTCTTCCCTCTGGAAATTTATGGCTCTGGTTATTTATTCATATACATATTTTTCTTGGAATTTTTGTGGAAATCAAATAAGCATCTAAAATTCTACTATAATTTATAAATGGTCTATCCAAATCATATAAATAAATGTTGTAATACATTATTTGTAGAAGCCAATATTCGCTACCTCTACCTGTTGTGATTTTCCCCTAGTGTTCAATATATGATTTTTCCCCATTTATTACATCTTCCATCTCTTTGAGTTATTTGAAATGTTCCAAAGGAGGTTTTCCTTCAAATAAATATAGCTCACCATTATCTTTTGTATGTTAGATTGGGATTGGATGGGACCATTGGAGATTATTTATTCTTATTATATATTCTAGCACTATTATGACATACATATTATTTTTTCTAATACCCACTATCTTATGATTTCCATCCAATAAGTGTGTCTCCATAAAGGCCTTGAATTTATAAACTTCCTTAATAAGGTAAGGAGTGAACTTACTTGATCCCTCTTGGAATTTTTTTAGGTGTCCATGATATTTAGCAAAAAAAATGTGCTAATTTTCATAATGATTCTTCTAATCTACCAAAAGTCCCATCTATATCCTCATGAGTGTGTTCCACTAGAAGGAATATTATATACATAATGTTGAATACCCTTCTTGATATCAACATGAATGTAAATAAAAATAGGGTATGATTCTTGTTGTCACTCAAAACATTATCTAATTATAAGTAGAGGATTGGTGGGTGTTTTTTGAATGAAGTATTTATATTAAAAAACTAATTACTTCAGTATGGAAAAAATTATCCTTGTACCCTTTGAATTTTTCATGCACTTCATTTTTTAATAGTGCATCATGAAATATTTTTTTTGATGATCCACTATTATTATACAATAAATCCCCATATTTATCAGTAACCACTTATTTGAGCTTCTTGACATAAAAAGCTAATGATGTGACTGTGTAGTTTTCTCCATGTTCAACAAATTATAGGACAAAGTGGGAAAAACACCATATATTATGTCTATGTGTGAATACCAGTAAAATTAACTAGGAGGTTCATAACATTACTCATTAAATTTACTTTCTTTCCCACCCTTGGAATGGAAGTTTTCATTTTGTCTATTTTATCATGCATAATTCTTAATAAACCTTGAGGCTATTCCTCTGATTGCAATCTATGGAAATAGTAATATGCATAGAAACTTTGAATGTATTCATTATTAAATGTTTGATCCTCTTCAAGTTTTGAAAGTGCTTCTGGCCATGTGGTGGATTTAAGTTTGTTGTACTTATTTATAAACTCATCAAACATGGCATAAAAGTTATTTTTTGTAATTAAAACATGTTGAAATTTTCATTCGATATCTTAATGAAGCTTGGATGTAGAAAATGAGGAAGGTTAAAAAATGAGATCTTCAACACATTATTTTGATTGAATTATGGGTATATAATGTAAGAAGTAGTCTTTGAGGAACACTGATTCTATTTTGTCTTATAAAATGAGTAAAATGTGGAGAAATATATGAATTTATCATAATGATTATTGATATGCAAGAAAGTACTGTAAAAATATTTGACCTTTGTTTTTATTTACTTATATTACCATTTAATACATGCCTATCACCCTTTATACAATTAAATTTATGATTGTAGAAGGTACTCAAGTATAGAATTTAGGAAGTAGTCTTTGAGGAATATTGATTCCATTTATCATAATTATTATTTATATGCAAGAAATTATTGTATAAATATTTGACCTTTGTGTCTATTTCCATGTATTACCATTTACTACATGCCTATCACCCTTTATCCAATTAAATTTGTGACTATAGAAGGTACTCCTTGAGTATGCATAATCTTTGTGCCATGATTTCTCATAGACATACATCCCATCAAATTTAATTTTATGTTACTACATAGATTTATCACACACAATAAATATGGAATTTGGTGTTAATGCATCTAAAATAGATCTATTTTTAGCCTATTCATTTAGGGCTCTAGTTTTGCATCATATAACTCCAACTAAAGCAATGGGTAATTTTTTTGAATAGTCTAATTTTCAACAATGATATTCCATATTTTCCACTTCATCCAAAAACATTTACCATTTTATAACCTCATAAAAATATGATATGATGAACTAGATAGAGTGGCATTTAATCTTTGACATTTTTGAGCATTTTTGGGTCTTTTGATCACTTTTTTGGAAATATTTTAATTAGTGGAGTCAAAATAAATATGAAATTCCAACCTAGGTTGTTTCTCTTTGAATACATCCCCCATGTTTATCTTAACCTCTTCTTTTAATTATTTGAATATAACATCCATGGGAGAACCATTTATGTTGGCCAATTTCTAAGTAGGCCATTGTATCAGAGATCCTTCAAATAGGGAACATACTTTGCAATGAGGATTTAATATTATATCTATATGCACACCAAAAGTATTAACATCCATTCCTTTATATAATACCATATATGTTTGAAGAACATTTTTAATTGTACCCTCTACAACTTATTTACTTTTAAATGAGCACAAATGGATCAATTTGACATGAACTCCCCTGATATTCAAATTATGTTCACCACCTTGTACAAGGGATGAACCATCTGATTGAGCACTCCTTTTAACCATTAGGGCACTTCCTATTTCATTAAAAACATTTTTTTTTTAATTTGAAAAATTATTTATTTATTGGTTTGTAGCAAGTTTGAGCATTGAGAACATAAATTTACCACATTTTTAATAATTATACAAAAATTTAGGGGTCCCAATATCTCTTCATAAATTTTAAGACCTTGCTTATGAGTTATAAAACCTAGGGATATGTTTCCATTTTTTTTATAGAACATGTGTTTGAGTACCACATTGTTTGAAACAAAATAATTTTTATTTTTAGGACTTATATTGATAGTTATTTTAGTGTCATCACTACAATCTCCCTCTTTCATAGCACTATAATCCTCCAAGTCACTATAAATGTGATCACTATGAATACCTGAAATTGATGAATCTGTATACTTTGAAAATTCCTTCTCTTCCTAGGCAATGTAGTATCCTTTATTATCAACATTTACCAAGGTTTAAAAGTCATCAAATGAAAATTAAATTATAATTTTCCATCCAATACCTTAACACTAAAAAAACAAATATTCTTCCCACATCTTTACGATGTAGTGTCCTCTTAATTGGATACACTTTAACCTCTAAAATTTTTGTGCCTTTTGAAAATAATTCCACTTGATCATCCTTTATAGATGCAAGAGACATTTATGCTATAGTTAAAAAAATAAACGTGAGATAAAATAAAATCCATAAAACCATATCAGATCATAAAATGATTAAAAATAAACATCGATGTGAGATGAAAGATTTTTTTTAAATTGTATTAATATAAATGTAATTTAAGCCCTAAATAAGTATAGATGTTTTGATTTCAACAAATTTGTATATAAAAATATTAAAAATACGTAATCAAGATGATAATATCTGATAAAAAGGGATGGTAATTTTAAGATCCATTATAAAATAACATAGGTCCAAGTTTTTTTATTTGGGTAAAATAGAGTTTTTTTTAATTAGGGACTTGACCCTATATAAAAAAATATAGACAAGGACTCAAAAATCTTATGTAAACATTAAAATCTACTACCAATACAAAAAGTTACATATTACCAAAAAGATAACACAAAAATAACTTGAAAACAACAAGAACAACTAAGGTCCTTGTCTACCCATGGCCTTTTTCTAGATGTTGGTCATCATTTCAAGTTCCATTTCAAGTCTATTGAAAATTTGGGATTGATTAACCCCCTATTACACTCACTGCATTTATATTTTTCATCTCCTTGCTTTTCAACATCCAATATGCATCTAAGATAATCTATGGTGTCTATGATATGATCCATAGAAGATTGGATAAAATCAATGAGAGTTTTTGCATTAGTATTTAACTACCCATTTTCAAGGTATAAAATATTTACCTACTCCTTCAAAGCTGAGTGTTTCCTTATGAACCACATTAGGATAGACTTATATAGATCTAATTCCTCCTTAACCTTTGAAATCTTGATTTCATGCATCAACCTATCTATAAACTTATCAAACTCATCATTACAATTTATATTAATCAAGGAAGATTTCTCCATTGATTGGGGGCTAGTGTTTCCCTTGCTTATTATATTTTGAATTAGTTGAATCCATAAATATTTGAAGTTTATGAAGATCATCCACTGCCTCTTCCTCTTTATCAATTTTCTTAATTGTTTTATCACCCCAAGGATGAGTATCATATTTTTTCTTTACTCCTACATCGGGCCCCTATCTCTTGCCTCTCAGTTCACTTCTAAACCTATGCTTAATTTCACCTAATAGGAAATCCTTATTGACCTAGGATGGGAAGTAACCTAGTATCTAATTCATCTCCTTAAAAAAATTTTAGATCATGAATATGATCGCTTGGTGTAGTGGATATTTCTTCTTGCCCATTCTAACATCCATGATGGGTCTTTCCAATGAGTACAATGTATAAAAAGGTAAACTCATAGGTATGTGGCGGTGGAAATAATTTAAGAACACAAAATTAGACCACCTCACTACTTTTTATCTTCCCTCTAATGTTATGTATAACATCATCTACTTTTCTATCTCATTATATGGATGAGGCTAATATTTTCTTGTAAAACCATTATGCAGGGGAGAAAGGTCTTCCCCTTCCAACAAGATTTTTATTTTTCATATCTACAATCCATACCATATTTATAAACCTTTATAACTTAAATTTTTAGCCTTTTTACCTAAGAAATGAGGTATTTTGTGATCTCAATAGCCACTTTGTTAGACTCCATCATCTGATTATTCCAATCCCTAGTAAATTTATCAGACATGAGTAGATCATGTCCCTCCACTCTTTCCATGAAATATGCCAAACCATCTACTTGTAGAAAATCATAGACCTCATTGAGTTCTATTAGATAAGATATAAGTATAGGCTCTGTTCTAACTAGTTTCTTACCCATCTTGAGTGACTTGAGGCAAAAGACTATACTGTGAAAACTAGACTAACCTCCTTTAATTACAATATTTTGAAGCCCATTCACATGAATTTCATCTCTCTTGAAAGTTATGATTCATGAGCTATGAATATTAATGTCCTATTCCATATCATGATTAATCTTCACATTAGATTGCTTAATAATGATAATAGAGTAATCATTCCATAACACCACAAAAAACACAATCATAAATATTCTAAAGAGGAATTTAATCATTGTAAAAACTTAGGAATTTATGGAAGCCTCTGAATATATCAAATGGAAAACTTGTATAGATAGACCTTATAAATAAAACCACCTTTTATGTTCAAGTGAGAACATTCTAACATCAACAAACTAATCAACAACTGAATTAACTTATCTATATACATGTTAGATTGTGACTTCCTGCAAGGATTGAATAATCAACAAAGCTTCCTCAATAATGTGGCTAACTATCCAACTAACAAGACATTTTTTAGATAGTAAATTAATAATATTTAGTGAGTCACCTTCGATCACTAATTTCCTTACTCCCACTTCTCTAGTTAATCTCAGACCCCATAAGGCTAAAAAAGTCTCAACCCAGTGATTGGTTTGATTTCCCATACCTCCCACATAATCAACCACCAAAAATTCATTCTCATCCATAATAATATATCCTCCTCCAAAATCCCTTGGATAACCTTTAGAAGCTCCATTTAAATTAAGTTTTGCCCATCCTAGAGAAGGGGTCACCCACTTAAGCTACCTCTCTAGGAGCTATTGAACTATTTTGGATCTCCACCTACCAATTTGAAATAATCCTATATTCTTCCTCATTAAGGCCCTTGAGTTTAGAATCTATGATGATTTTGAAATTATATGCTATGCTATAACATATTCTTCATACCACTACTGAGCTGGGAGAGTTCTTGTTCCTAAATATCCTATTATTCTTTTCCCTCCAAATACCCCATAACACATGAGGAAGATAAAGATGCTCAACATACATTATAAACTTGTTTTGAAATGAAGTATTCAAGGTTTTCCATATATCTAAAACTGAAAGAGGTAAAACCCAATAGGTATGAGAATTTTCTAAAACCACTCCCCAAAATTTAGAAGAAAAAGAACAACCAATTAACAAATGAGCCACAGTTTCATTCTAAAATTCACACAACGAGCACCTATTCACAATAATCATACCCAATTTTTTAAGATTGTCTATTATTAAGATTTTATTTTGGATAGATATCCACATGAAAAATTTGATTTGGGGATTATATATCTATCCCACAACTTTTACCATGGGCTGTCCTCAAGAAGAAGATTATATAACATTCTCTATCCTATCTTCACATTGTACTCACCATCAAAATATTCCCTCCAATCAACTTATCCTATTTTTAATGAAATTAGGGATATATAAATAATTGAGAAGAACATTAAGCTCTTCTTGGGTAGCATTATCTTTGCACCTGCTACTTCACTCCTAAACTATTTCCAAACCTTCATACCTCCATTAATTTCACATAATCCTGAACTTTATTACCATATTCCTACTATACAATATCTCTGACTTGATTCCAAGGTTATACATTTTAAGGGTCTAGTCCAACACCCATGCATCATCCTAACATTTAACCCATTCCCTAGTTTCCATTTTCAACAATTTATAATGAAATATCTATTGGTCACCAAAAAATTACAGAAAATAAACCCATTCACAAATTGCTCTTCCTCCAAAAAACATAGAACCTCTCTAGTCTCCAAATATTTATCCTATAAAATTATGGACTAATACATTGGGTAATTTATGAAGTGCTAGAATAATCTAGATCCAAGATCTAGGTTCATCCACTTAGTTCTTATACGTGTAGTCATCTTTTTTCTCATTTTTCACATTCTTTTTGAAACATGTGTTATTTTAACCAATAAATATGAGGAGCTAAAAAGGACTCTATAAAGGGTTAAATTTGAAATTATATGCTCCAAATTTCATAAATCAACATTTACGTTCAAAATTTTGGTCAATTCATATTTAAAGAATGAAAGATGAACAATTTACTAAATGTATATCAATGCATAGATTTAATTATCCTTCGATAAATTTTTTGATAGTCCATCAAAATTTCACCCTTTCATCCCATAGGATTTTAAAAATATTTCCACTTGGCATACATTTTATAATAAAAAATTCAAAAAAATGTTACTTAGATGACTGTCAAATTCAACCCCACTCCATTGAATGAATAGTGAAACTAAGGCATAAAATTATGAAATAAGGAAGGGGGTAGTTGTTAATGATGGAGGGATGTTTTTATTTGGGTGGTTTAAGGAAATTGTTGATTTTATATTATTTATGTCATAATTATTCTTTCATAAATTAGCATTAATTGTTATGGCCTAAAATTGTGGATACCAATACTTGATTGCCTCAATTATTACATTGCCTCAATGTGTTAAAATCAATCCATTTTAACAAAGAATAGACAAAAATACCTCTCCATTTTCAAAAAAATATATAAACCCATGATAAATACATACCATTTATACCTATCACATTTTAGATACATAAAAATAATCATTAAGTGCTTGACAATGTTTAATCTTTACATCCTTACCTTGTTTGGCCTTTTGGCCATTTCACTAACTTATAATCACTATGGGAGAATACAAAACTCTAAAATATGTCTTGAAAATAATTAAATAATAATTAATATTATTACATTCACCTATTATACCTTTTACATTAGTCTCTATCCTTATAGAACAAGTCCACACTAGGTGGAACAGGGCCGTACTCGGCCTTATCCACTAGTGTGACCATGTCCCTATCATTCTAATGGACACTTTATAAATTTAAACCAATATATTTCCCAATAATGTTTTTTTAAAGGTTTGTTCTTTTAAAAAATATACATATTCCCATATATAAGCACATCAAGGCTTCTTCAAACACATCTGATAATCACTTGGAAATTTTACTACACACTAAGCAAAACAACACTATTTATTATGATTTAAATTATGATGCATTATAATAGTCATAATACAAGTTTAATATATTTTATTAAATGTACATGGAATCCATTTTCAATCATTTAAATTAATATTCTATCTACATTCATATAGTTTCACAATCACAGATCACACAATCACCCTAGGAGGGAGAACTACATTAGCTTGAGGCCCATTTGGGCTATGTAGGTAAAAATTAGATCATGTAAGGTTTTATAAGGGTATCTCAACTATTCCATTTACCACATTCCACAAATTTAAAATTTTATATCTATTATATTGATTTTACATAAGCTAGAGTTTGTATTTTTAGGTCTTTTATGTGGAAATTCAAGACAAATGATTAATCAATAAACCCTCATAGATAGTCATAAAGAACCAAATAAAAAATAAATCATATATTAAATAAAGACATGGACATGATAAAAAATTAAAGTAGTAATAAACCCCTATCATCCTTTTGTGGAATTGTCCTAACACGATTTAAAATTCATGTTTTCAGACATGACATAGTTTGCATGTCTTTTCAGCCAATTTTCAATCATAGTCAACATAATATCTATTTTAGGGAGGTTTGCATACATGAAGGCTTATTTAATATTTTTAACTAATTTCCATATTCTGTATTTAAATTCTAGATATATATTTCCTATATATAAGTTTCAATATATTAGATCTATTAGTTTGATTCACTCAATTCAAAATAGATCAAACATTCTAGTGGACCCACTATTTTTAGAACATTGTTTGTTGTTTGCTTGATTTTTGTCCTAGGATTTCATTAAAATTTATGTAAATTTTTGACACTAAAATAAAATAGAGTTCAATCTTAGATATAAATCCAACACATAACCATTCAATCCTATTAGATCTTGGAGTAATTTGACACTGAAGATATTATCTTGTCATTTTGGATAAATCCAACATAGAACTCTTTCTTTTGATTTTGGGTTGAAATTTATATATATATATATATATATATATATATATATATATATATATATATATATATATATATATATATATATATGAAAAAATATTTCATTTTTATTTTCTCTTTATTTTATATTTTATTATGATTTTTTTATAAACCATATTCTGATATTTTTAAAAACTACTTAGCAATTATTGTGAAGGGATACACAGTGTTGTATTTTATAGACATCATGGTGTGAGGGGTTTACCCCAATAATCATAGACATTTTTAAACACTAAACCTAAAATTTATTTTCCATATACATCATGGTACATAAAAAATTCTTAGGATCCCTTATTTATACCACAAGAATCTTATTTTAACCATTTTAATTATAGTGTACTTGAGAGGGGCATATCACCCTGAGAAGTTAATCTCACTGTACCCTCATAAATTGGGTTAGTGGACTATATGCCTATTTTTGTATCCATAGTTATTTATCTAAAACATTGGTTTGACATTCAACAATTCACAATAAAATATATTTGAGAGTCCACATAATAATTTAAATGCTTGCCTAGATCACCCTTATATCTTAATTTTTACTTGTCTTGTATTCGTAGTCATTAGTGTTGTTTGATTCATAATGGGATGAATGAATGAATGTTGCTTTCACATGCTACATAAAATTATGATTTTTTTAAAAACATATTCTCTTACTTTCCAAGATGATATTAATTACATTTATACATGGTTAAGATTCAATAATATTCAAAAACTTACCTTAGAGAAATCTAATTATATTATAATTCATATTTTTATAACATTCAATCTGAATTTCTTCCCATAAATAATAAAATTAAAATATCATTTATATGTTCCTTTGTTATTAATAAGCCTCAAAATTTTAATGTTGTAAATAATTGACGAGGGAAAGTCCCTCACATCACCCCTCCACTTATATTGAGAAAATCCATCAATCTAATGGATTTGACATCTAAAATTGATTAAATAATAGTAATTCCAAAATTTAATCATCAAATATATTATAAACAATGAAAATATACAAAGATATACTATATAAGGCATTGATTAATAAACATTTACCTAATAATGATAACCTCCTTATTTAGCTTCTATTATTTATACTATTTGATGGACTAAAGAAATTGTTTATTTTGAAAAAATAGGATCTTTCCCTAAAGCATATTACTGATCAATATTTACCCTTGTACATTCAATTATTTGTAAAAAATAAGGTGGAAAATGAGTACTTATTTACAATGGATTATAATTGAACATTTGTAACATCTCTTTCCAAAATTTACTTGGCATAACCACAAAGGATATAACTCATTTAACTATGAACATTCATGGATTTTATAACATTCCACACCAAATAATTAAAAAAATTACATTTCATATCACTTTGGGCCTATGCATTCTTAATATTTTTATAAATTTATGCCTAATGATCTTAATTACAATATTTTATTTGGTCGACCCTAGATTCATGACATTAATGTCATCCCTTCCACATTGCATGCATGTCTTAAGTTAAATTATCAAGGGTATATATACATGTCATTTAGAACAAGATACTCTCAAAAATTATGAAATGGTCCATACTATGGATACTTATGTTCCATATATGTAGATTTCTCCCATCAAGGTATCACCATCTACTTCACCTATCAATTTACCTTCATTATTACCACATTATGATGGCTCCTTAAATAGCTTCAATCAATATATATTTGGATTCAAATATTTACAAAAGTAAGTATACCATTGGATAAGCATTGGGAAAACATGATAAATTTATTATTTATCCTATTACTACTTTTGTTAATGAAGGGAAAATAGATTTGGGATACAATGATAATTATATCTCTCATGGAAATAATCAAGTTAATCAACCTCTCAAGTTCATACATATCACACATATGTTCTTTGAGAATAATAATCAAGTCAACCATGTTTCTCAATTATCATTATTATATCATGAGATCATTGAAAAAAAAATATCACCTAAAAATTTCACATGGAATTTTAAAATGATGAGTCTCATTTTTAATATCTATGTGCATATGAGGATCTTCCTTCATTCCATCATAAGAAAATGTTTCCTGATGAAATAAATGCACACACATATTTTGGTAAAAGTGATGATTCTATCTCACCAAGGCAATTAGATAGTCCCAATATTATTCCTACAATTCCATATGGAAGATCAATCAACATTACTTAATGAGGAAATAATTGAGTTATATTTTTGCATTGAAAATGATCCATGGCTAGTCCTCCTGGTAGCCATGTTAAAAAATGATGAAGCTAAATATATTCAACAAGATTTACATGATTACCCAAAATTATTTTCATGGGCATATAAAGACATGCATAAAATTGACCCAAAGGTAGCCATGTATAATATCATGTTATATCTAGAAGTCAAATTAGTCAAGCAAAAAATAATAAAAATGCATCCAAAAATAAAATTTTTAGTCAAAAGTGAAGTTGAAAGGATTTCAAATGCCAACTTAATCCATGCTATTGATTATCCTAAATGGGTATATAATATTGTATGAATGATAAAAACTAACAAAGATATTCAATGTTTTACAAATTATCATGATTTAAATAAATATTATCCTCTAATTTAACTTTTCAAGAATAATGGAGTTCTATTCTTATTTTAGTTAAGGGTCTAGATTAATAAATCAATAAATAATATTGAAATAATTATAGTCCTAATTTTTATGGTTTATCTATATTTTTTATGTTTTTAAAAATGGAAATAAATAAGGAGAAAATATAACTTATCTTGAAATAGGCTAAGATGGATGATACAGGGTCTGAAACTGGTTAGGTAGGACTGGGATAGTGTCACAAATCAAAATCTAGATTTCGTTCAATGAAAGGATACTACCACCAAAAATTAGACACTTTAAGGTCCAAAAATGTCATTCACTCCTGTCTTTATTATCTAAACTTATCACAGAGACTTGAAATTTTTGGGTTCTTTGCACTATTCCTATGTGAGCTTGCTTATGAAATTTTGAGTGCTAAATGTTAACAGAGCTTGATATAGAGATGATTTAATATTCAAACCCTAACCCTCCATCATTATTGATAAAAAATATTTGAATCACTTGAAAATGGGGGGTTAGTGTGTGTAAGATGCATTAAATGTGTGATCTACACCCCTTATGTGGGCGTATTGCCTACATACCAATACTCTGAAGAGGGATCAAGCCATATGTAGTTCTCCCACCTAATGTGCTTTGAATAATAGTGTGATGTATGAAAAAATGCCAAATTGAGAGTGATTAAGGTGGTTAGGAATTGGTATGAGGGTTTAAATATATTTACAACTATGTTGGGTGATTGTATGCAGAGAATAGGGAAGTTTTTCTTAGTGCTTTGTTTATATTCTTTCTTGCTTTGTAATATTTATCACCTCCATTTGTAAATGACCTTCAGATGGGATTTTATAGAGAAATATTGGTCATGGGTTAGATGTATTCATGCTAGGCTAACAAGATGAAGGATATGAATCAGATGAAAATGAACATTAGGGATCAAAGTGCAATTGGATATGAGTGCCAAAAATGGGACACCCTAGGGTTTGATGCTATAGTATAGGTATGACACTCCTATCCTATAGGTTTGAGACTTGGGGGGATAGGATTGACATAGGAATCATATTTTGGTTGAGTTAGAATCAGGGTTTAGAAGGTTCTAGATGACTGATAATGACCAAAAAGGTGTCTAAAAGGGTCACAAGAGCATGCAAGAAGGACTTATAGATTGGGTGTCATAAGTTACACTTAAACTACCAACTTAGACACTTTATATAACTAAATTTACCCCCCTTTATTCTAGTGATACAACAAAGTGAAATACTAAGATAAAGGAAAAATAGAAAGTGTACCTAAACTTACCTACAAGGGTAAAGCCCATGAAGATGTGTGATGTTGAGTGAGGCTAAATGATGTTGAGTGATGTTGGGTATGTGTTGTACCAAAAGTAATATCACAAACAAAGTTGAGTGATTAATTCCATGAGAGTGGCTCAAGAATACAAAGGCTAGCCCTTTGGCTCCATCATCGCCCACTAAGTGAATCTATGTGATCATACATGTGTTAATCAATGTTTGGAATATGTGTCTAATCTCTCAGAGTAGGTGGCTCAAGAATACAAAGGCTAGATAGTCCTTTGGCTCCATAATTACCCCTAAAGTTTAAAACTATGAACTGATACTAGTGTGAATGTGTCATATGAGATGGTTCCTAAAGCCCATGGATGCTCTGTAATATGATAATGTGGCATGGATAGCCAAATGTGTACTAAGAACTAGGACAATCTTGGTCACTTTGAAATATGGAGATTAGGCTTGTATGAAAGCCACTCTAAAACTAGGAACTAGGATTATATGAAAGCCACTCTAAAATGATGCCAACCACTTGTAGATGGAATAAGGTATAGAACTACTAAGAATATCTAGGTAATACACTGAACTAGAAATAAAAGAAGGCAAATGTGCCATACACATTACCCCCAATCACTAGTTTTTGTAACATGGATTCTGATCTTGGAAGTTGTACCAACTTCCTAATTTGAAACTAGAAGTGAAAGCCATCATGCTAGGCATGATGCCCCCTATATCTACATACTCTAAGTAAAACTATATTGAAAATACTCAATCTAAAATATACTATAGCTAACAAAATTGTAACTGATCTTACCTTTCTATCTATTTTTGGAAAATCTAAGTTTTTTACTATCTGGATAGGAGCACCAAAAATAAGACACTTTACTATCCAATATTATAGTCCAAGTATGGTGCTCTTGTCCTTTGCTATTTCTAATCACTATTCTATGTTCATCACTATGTTTCTAGTTTTTTCTACCTAGTTTGAATTTTGGTTTCTATTCTAAGTGTTCTGAAAACTAATTTTTGACTGGTAGAAGGCTATGATCTCTATGACAAAACCCCTATTTGTTGCCCCTATTTTGAGGGTAGGAATGAAGACACTATAGTGACTTACGTCAAAATAAAAATACCTACAAATGTGTTATGCTATAAAATAAATGATATATCAATGATAATCAAAAAAATGTCTAAAGATATAACATAGTTTGTATTGGAGATTGTTAGATCAATATGGGTATGCCTAGATAGATGTACAATGTAATCGAATATGTAGTATACTAAACTAAAAATGGAAATGTTAGTTTCTAATTGTTAGTTTTCAAGGAGGGATAGAGTATGATTACCATCATGGCATCTAAGAAATAAAAATAATGCATGATGTAGATCATGACATTATAAATTGTTGAGAAGAAAGCCAATAAACAAGCACGCAAGGCAAGAAGAAAGAAGCATAAAAAAGTGGCCAAGGGGCTAAGAAAATAAGGGACATGGGCATATGTCACTAAAACTGGGAAAGAAAACATACAATGCATGTTAAAATTCCATATACACATACAATTGTAAACAAATAAGATTGACATGAGCGCCATAAGCACATAGAAGAGTACAAGCAAAGGGCATTGGTAAATGTCCTAAGGCACACACAAGAATGGAAGCAAAGGACATTGAAAAATGTCTTAAGGCACACACAAGAGATAAAATAAGAACTGATTAATGTAATCACATCTAGTTATAAAAATCAAGAAAGGAAGACATGTAAATTCTAGAAATACAGTCACATCTAATTAATCAAAGCAATAAGTGAAAGTATGCAAAAAATGGAGTACAAGACTAGGTAGATGCTAAGAAATACACAAGTGATATATAATAGTGAGTTTTGAAAGAGTAATCTATGTAAGCTAGGAAGTAATTTACATCATCATGATAGCTAAAGTGTGTGGTGTAGGAATGACATAACCTAGATGGTGTAGTCTTGTAGATGTTTCCCTTGATAGGTAGATATGTCGATGTATGTCTTGAATTCAGAAGTAGGATTCTCCCTCAATGGGTAGAGTGAAGCAATCAAAGATCTAGGTGTCATTGTACACACTCAAAAAATATCAAGTGAAGCATGGTAATGTAGATAAATTGACGTGCAATAGCATAAAACAACAAAATGTAAGTCTAGCATGGTAGTAGAAATGTAAAGCATAGATAATACATACAATTGAAATGTTTCTAGTATTTTGACATATTTGAATGTTTTTGTATTTTTACATATCATATTATTTTTGGTATTTTTGAAATAAGTTAAGTACAAGCAATCATAAATAAACTATGTATAATAAATTGAAAAGAAGCTATGCATAAGAAAGACTAAAAAGAACTGATCCTAACTGATGAGTCTCATAAGAGACTCCCTATCATTATGTCCTATATCAAAGAGAGGGATCATGCATGATCTTGAAACATGATGGAAGGGATGAGATTGTGACTCTAAAAGTTGTGTATGATATAAGTGCTCTGAGATATTTGTAGTGGAAATTGACTATGGGGTCCCCCTATAACTCTAAAAAGTGGATGAACTATGGGGCTCTTAGGGACCCATCTGGTAGTAGGATACTCTCTCTAAAAATGTGCTCTATGTATAGAGGCATGAGACCTTAATGATAGTACCCTATGTGTGAATAATATTGCTATAAATTTTCTAGAGTCTTGAAACTATCAATGATGTAGTGGTTGCTATAATAGATGCCTCCAAGGAAGTGTATGAACTCTCTATGCTAGCAAAGAAGGCCTCAGCTATATTTGAATCTCAATTGGAGGAAGAACTATAATTGGTGGAGGAACTAAAACTATTAACTATGGAGTAAGATATGGCTCTGCAGTGGGGAGTGGTAACTCATTCAAACTCCAACAACTATAACAACTTGATTAACATGAATAAATTTCATGCATCTATGAACTTTAGAAGGTATTGCTTGAAGTTTTTGGATTCATGTTCAACCAAGAAACATATCAAAGACTCTTACATTGGGAACAATAGTAAATAGTGTGGCCACATGTGTTGGACCAACCTATAGAGGAAGCATAATCTTACCCAATGAACTTTATATGTTCCTATTGAATCCACTAATAACTATGTCTATTAGGGTAATATCCTACTCTAAATATCCCAAATGCTGAAGTAGTGTCATAGTTCACATGTTCAGGCAAGATCCATTGTCTATGAGAACACTATGAATGGGATGATGATGAATGTAGGCTCTGATAAAGAGTTCATGGTAATATGAATCATACTCAACTATCTTTTACTCTGAGAAGGAGATTTAAGGTCTAGCTAGAACTGTAGAATTATACATATCAATCATGTTGCTCAAAGAATGTGATTCAACTAAAGGTCCTTGATATGTAGCTAGTAAAGGTGTGTATTATATGCATGGTGAACACATGATGTATCCATTGTATCTTGTTTACAATGCTTTGGGAAAGGATTTTTGAAAATTTTTATAGTCTTGTCTTGTGTTTTCTTTGTCTGAGGAGGCTCAATTGGAGTGCCAAGATCAGTGAGGTTTTCATCTATCAAGTTCTATATCTTGTGTCATAAATTGATGCATCTATTTTTTATGTGTCCTAGTGCCCTATGAAAATTATATAATGAATTTTTATCATATCCATGTGGAAGAGGCTTTTTTGTATTAACATATCGGATAAGAGGGAGAAATATGATATTGCATTCCAATAGCTACTGTAAGACTCTGGCAGGAGATATTAGTAGATTGGTAAAGGCTCATTGAGGAGGTGATAATAAAACCACTAATTGAGGGGGATTTGAAGTCACATTAACTATAGGTTTATTTTTACTTTTGCTATCATTAATCTTTAGTTTGTATGTGACTTTACTATTACTCTTGTTTGCTATTTCTAATGTACTTGTGTACTTGAGTTTGCCCATTGAAATTAATTTGACTTTCCTTAATTTTAATGTATGACATAACTTAGTGAAGGAAGATAACCTTTTAAACTTTATTAACTCATGAAAATCTAGAAAAAGACTCTATTTGAAGAGATCCTATAGTTCTTGATCAGTCATGGGGCTAGTCATTTTAGCCAAGATAATCTTATATCGAAGAACATAATCTATGAGATGCTCATTTGACCTTTGTTTATATTGTGAAAATTGGGCATAAGAAACTGTATCACCTATGTTAATGCTGAAATGAGATAAAAACATGCCAACTAAAGGATTGAATGCATTAACCAACTAATTTAGTAGACTATAGAACTATTGTAGAGTATAATCCTTTAAACTCCATGGAAATAGCTTGGTTAGTAACCAGTCATTTGACACATAGTCCAAGCATGCTACATGAAAATATCTCAAGTGTGTCTTTGGATCACCATTTCCATCATATATAGAGTGAGCTTGGGTTGAACAAAACATGGTGGCAAGGGTGTAGAAGAAATATGGCATGATAATGATATATGAAGTAGAGCAAAAGAATCCAAACCCTGTGTTGGTCTAGAGGCACCTTGCTCAAGATGTAACACCTTGGTTTGAAGAGATTTTATCTCTTATACAAGGACAACCACATCAGGAGACAAAGATGTACTAGTCGTAACTAGTGGTGCTTCATAAGAAGATTATGATACTATAAGGGGTTATTGAAACATAGTTGCCCCCATAATGTTATTTGCAATTGGTTGTTCTATGGTTTTAGAGGATTGACCATTGTTTAATTTTTTTAATTATTATATTATTTTAAGCATATCATTTTGTATATTAGGATGTTTAGTTAAAAGGTCTTGAAGTTCCCTCTTATCAGTTTCATCAAAATTGGTATATTGGGCCATTGTTAAAGTAGGAAAACAAATCAAAAATGGATTGAAGTTTTTGTAATAATTTTTAATAAGAAAAATGCGATGGAAGGAAAGTACTAAATAAAGGAAATGTAAAGTCCTAAAAATAACAAACTATAATATTCATAAAAAGAATATGAAGCTTACAAACATGTAAAGTGATACCTTAAGAAGAAAAGGGACCTAGTAAATTCAACTAGGGTTTGAAAGGAAATAATTTTAAAAATTAATATAGTAAATTTTAAAATTAAATGTGAAATTATGATTTAAATATGCAAAAAAAATTAATTTTTTTTCTAAAACTAGCAAGGAATTTTCCCTAGTGTTTTAGGGTTTTTGTACACAAATAAAGTAAGTTGGGTTCACTAAATGATTTAAATTATTCATAATAATGGATTTTTTTTCCTATTTTAGTTAAGGGTCTAGATTAATAAATCAATAAATAATATTGCAATAATTACAATCTTGATTTGTATGATTTATCTATCTTTTTTACCTTTCTAAAAATAACAATAAATAAGGAGAAAATATAACTTATCTTGAAACAGGCTAAGATGGTTGATATAGGGTCTAAAACAAGCTATGCAAGATTAGGAGTGTTGCAAATCAAAATCTGGATTTCATTCTATGAAAGGATAGGACCACTAAAAACAAGACACTTTAGGGTTTGGCATTATTGTCCATTCCTATTTCTATTGTCCAAGTTGGTCACAAAGACCTAAATTGTTTGAGTTCTTTGTATTGTTCATATGTGAGATTGCTTATTAAATATTGAGTGATGAATGTAGATGGAGCTCTCTATAGAGATGATTTAATATTCAAACCCTAACCCTCCATCATGCTTGATAAATAAGATTTGAATCACTTTAAAAGGGGGGTAGTGTGTGTAAAATGCATTAAACATGTGATACACACCCCTTATGTGGGAATGCTACCTACATACCAATACTCTAAAGAGGGATCAATCCATATGTATTTCTCTCACCTAATGTGCTTTGTGAAATATTGTGATGCAGATGAAAAAATTCCAAATTGAGAGTGGTTGAGGTGGTTAGGAACTAGTATGAGGGTTTGAATATGTTTGTAGCTATGTTGTGTGTTTGTATGCAAATAATAGGGAAATTTTCTTTAGTGCCTTGTTTGTAATCTTGCTTACTTTATAAGATTTGTCACCTTCCTTTGTAAATGACCTTTGGATGGGATTTTATAAGTAACTATTGGTCATGTGTTAGATGTATTCACGCTAGGCCAACATGATGAAGGATAAGAATCATATGACTATGACCATTGGGGAGCAAAGTGCAATTGGATTGGAGTATAAAAAATGGGACACCCTAGGGTTTGGCATTATAGTCTAGGTATGGCACTCCTATCCTATAGGCTTGGGACATGGGAGGATAGGATTGGCCTAGGAATCAGAGTTTGGCTGAGATGGAATCATGGTCAAAAAGGTTTTGGATGACTAGAAATGAGCAAAAAGGTGTCTAAAAGGGTTACAAGAGCATGAAAGAAGGACCTATGGATTGGGTGTCACAAGTCACACTTAAACTACCAATTTGGAAATTTTATATGACAACATCCTCAAGATGATTTTCTATTATCAAACATATATATGAATGTGGTTTAAATTTAAATATATGAAATGTTATCATTCATGAATTGTTTCAAAGGATATAACCAAATCAAAATTAATCCATTAGATCAGAAAAAGACATCATTTATCACACCATGAGGGAGATTTTGTTATATAGTCATGCCTTTTGAATTAACGAATGTAGGAGTAACTTATAAATGAGACATGACACATATTTTTAAATATTACACATAAAACAATTGAATATTATGTTGATATATTATCTAAATCCAAACATCGACATGACATTGCTATCAATTTACTACAAATATTTGAAGGAATGAAGAAATATAATGTATGCTTATATATAAAAAACTTTATTTTTGGAGTATCTTCAAGATAATTATTAAGTTTTTTCATTTCTCAAATAAGAATTTAAGTTGACACTAATTAAGGAAATAAAATATTCTTGATATTCCACCACTAACTAATTTAGAGTAAATTTTATGCTTACAAGGTCGCATTCAAGTTATACAACATTTCATAGCTCAATTAACAAATAAAACACAATATTTTACAACATTTCATAGCTCAATTAGCAAATAAAACACAATATTTTACAAGGTTACTTAAGAAAGGTACTAAATTTTAATGGGATAACAATTTTAATTTTTTTTTTGATAAACTTAAATAATATCTCCTAATTCCATTTGTTCTTATGCCTCATATCCCACATCGAACCCTCTTATTTTATATTTCTACCACTGATCATGATATTGGTGCTTTGATTGCATAATAAGATGATGATCACCACAAATGTGCCATTTAATACATTAGTTGTACACTTCTTGATAATGCAAAAAATTATGATGCTATAAAAATTTATGCTTGGCTCTTGTTTTCACCATGCAAAACTTGTGATGATATTTAATTCATAATGAAACTTTTTTCATCACTAAATTTGACCCACTCAAGTATTTTATGTCAAAATCTAATATATCAAAGCATATATAAAAATGGGTAATATTTCATACCAATTTTGATTTATATTTTATATCATAAAAGTCTATTAAAGGGGAAAATACTATCGATCAATTAATCACCACCACATTACATGATCAATCACCTATTATTTTCAAAATTTGAGACAAATTTACTTCTTATAATATCAATTAGGATATGTGGACCATGTATTTTTATGGATCTAAATGTGCTACAGGTGCTAGGGCTAGGATTTTGTTTTTTACTCCATAAGGTGAACACATGCATTTTTATTTTCTCTTGGGATTTTCATGTAAAAATAACATAGCATATTATGAAGCTCTAATACTAGGTTTATTAACTAAAAAAAAGTTTCACATTAAATATTTATGTGTATATGGTGATTCATAGCTTGTCATAAACCAAGATCTAAATGTTTATCAAAGTAAAGAGGACAAGTTAATCTCTTATAAAGACATGTTCCAATGTCATATTCTATACTTCTCTTCATTCTCCATTGCAATCATCCCTCCCAAAGATAAGAAACATGCTGATGCCATGGCTAGTGCTACACATTTAATCCCATTTTATATTAATTATGATCATGCAATATTTACTATCATACATTATGCAATCCTTTAGCTGATATTGATAGTATCAATGCATTAAATTTTTTGGTAGTCACACGAAGTGTAGATAATATTGAATGGTATATATATATATATATATATATATATATATATATATATATATATATATATATATATATATATATATATATATACCTTTCCCAAAAATGCTATGAGAGAGGATAAAAAGTGGTTACATTTCTAATCCATATACTATGTACTCATTTATGGATCCCTTTTTGAACTCTCTTTCGATGGAAAATTGTTACGATGTCCAAATAAAGTTTAAGCTAAAACTTATATACTTGAAATACATGATAGTGAATGTGGAGGCCACTTTAGTGGAAAAACCATTTCTTCCAGATTATTATGTCAACGATATTATTGGCCAATAATATAATAATAATGTCAATTTATGTTCCCACTATCAAAGGAATACAAATCTCAACCACACTCCATCTTATGCACTCGATCCTATTGTTTCTCCATGGCCTTTCTTTGTTTGGGGCTTTGATTTTAATTGGAAAAATCAATCTAGAATATTTAGATAGACACAATTTTATCATTATAGCTATTGAATATTTTACAAAATTGGTGGAAGAAATACCCCTACAATATAAGATAAGAGAGGATATTTTAAATTTATTTCTAACACATTATATCACACCATTTAACCTACCTTATGAAATTATAATGGATAATGGTTCATATTTTAAAAATAAAATAGTCAAAATATTTAGTGCTAAGTTCAAAATCCATCATAATTTCTCCACCCCTTACCATCCACAAGAAAATTCAAGTAGAAAAAACTAATAAAACAATAAATCAAATCTTAATTAAGACCATTAAAAAACATATAACATATTGGCATAATCAAATTATCTATAATTTTTAGGCATATCACACAAGCATGCATAAACCAATGAAGGCTATGCCCTACTCTCTTGTTTATGGATTAAAAGTTATGCTTCATCTTGAGATAGAAATAATCTCTTTACATGTCTCATTAAAATAAATTATAAAAGATAATTAGTATAGGGGAAATTTTCTAAATGAATTGAAAATGTTTAATAATAAGTGTATACATGCTAAACTAGTAATGATATCCTAGTGGTGAATAAGTTGAGTGTTATAAGTGAGAGGTCTTAGGGTCCATTCCTAGGATGACCATTCTCTAGCATCATTTCCAAACTAAGTTACAATGGGTTATTCATGAAAAATACTCAATGCAATAGACCATCATCTTGGTGTTTAATGCAATTGGGGTTAGAATGTAGATTAAAAATTGTGTTCAATGTGATGAGGAAATTCCACAACCCATGGATAGGAATATTATGCATCATTGGTTTGGGAATTTTAGTTATAAAAATGTATATGGTTTTGGTTCCTTTTAAAATAGTATGTAACCCAAAATTTAAATGTAAAATACCCAATTTGAGTGCTTGGTTTTGAAGGATAACAAAGATGAAAAATCATGTGGGAGGTGTAACATTCAAATAAGATCAGAATAATAGGTGGGAAAAGTGTGACTCGTGAGATGATATGAATTCAATGGAGTAGAGGGAGGATGATATTTCTTGGTCAAAGAGTGATCAAGAGATAGATAAGGGTACTCAATTTAGGGATTCTGGGAACTTGTGAGTGGCCATGGGGGCTAATGAAATATTCAATTGTCTAGGGATTTACCAAAGGTTTCCAATTGATCTAATTTGATTTAGGAGATCCCTTAAAACCAAAATGCAAATTTTATGGGTGGAATTGGCTCATTTGGTAGGGATCCCCAGATGATAGTCTTTGAAGAGGTGGATTTTGTGGCTAATATTGTTAAACTAAAGGAGAAGGGATTGATAGGTAAGTTTGTGGGTAAATATCCAACCATTATAGTAGTTGAAATTTTAGTGGAAAAGTATTTGGGCTATAATATCACTCTAAATTTCCTCCTAATTTTTTTCCTAATTTTGTGCCCTTCAGGTGAAAAGAAACAAGAAATTCTACATGGAAGACCATAGCTGATGGAGGATGATGGGCTCTGGATCCAACCTTGGTGCCCTAATTTTAACCCTTTCTTAGATAATTAGGGTCACTTTCCTATTTGTATATAATTTTATGGGATACCAATCAAATATTGGAAGGGAAAATATCTTTCTAAAATTGGTTGGTTTATTGGAGTTTTTTATGGGAGTTGATATAGCAACCAATGATGGTGTCAAAGCTTCCTATGATAGAATTTATGTAATGTTGGACATGGAGGTGAAAATCCATAAGAACATCCTTTTTTACTATTTGTAAAGGTGATGGGAATAACCCATTGATGTTTAAAAATGCCTCTTCATTATTTTAAATGCTAGAAAGTGGGGCACACTTATAGTCGATGTGTGGAGGAAAAATTAAAAAAATCCATTAGTGAAAGGTAAATTATTTTGGATTACTAATATTGGACCCAATAATAAGGTAATACATTATGAAAACGAAAACCATGGAGAACCTTATATTAATTATGGAAAAGATAAGTCTTGAGGGCCATATTTGATTGTGTAAGCCACTCAAAACTTGAAATAAAAGTTAAAATTAGAAGAAAATATGTCACCTAATACCCTTCCCAAGGAAAATAAGTTTATCTCCTCTAAAGATAATAAAATTCATGAGTTTTTAGATAAGAAATTTGAAGGTGAGTCAAATATTTATCCATATGAGGTGGAGGAAGGGCCAAAGGATGACCCTTTGTAGGTTGTGCTAAAATCTCAAGCTAAAGATTCAGGTTGGGCTGGTGATCTCCGTATCTCTCTAATTAAAAGAGACATGACTGATGAAGAGGAGATAAATTATAGATAAGTCCTTATCATATCACAAAAGGATTATCTGATTTCTTAGCTAAACTTTGGTTCTAATAGTAAAAGGGGGAATGAAGTCAAGAAAAATCATCACTATAGAGAAAGTCTCCAAAGGTAAACAATTTACTATTGAATGATCTTTATTTTTTGAGAATTAGGGGAGAACTAGCTCCTTAGATGATAAATGAAGATTTTATCATGGAATGTTAGGGTCCTAAATTCCCTTAACAAGATGTGTCTAGTAAGACACCAAATTTTTAAACTAGGTTATGACCTTTTTTTTTTCAAGAAATAAAATTGAATGCAGTTGAGGAAGATGTTATTATGAGTAAAAGTTAAGAATAGATAAAAGGTCCTTTTTTTGGATTTTACTGGTGTCTCTAGTGGTTTAGAAATCATTTAGGCTCCACATAAGGTTTGTGTTTAAAATTGTGGTTTTGAAATTATTTGTTATTTTTGTAAAGTTTTAGATTTTTCCTTTTGCCTTACTTTCTTCCCCTTTAATGCATATGGTCCCAATTCGATTGCCCTCAAATACATTTATTAGAAAGAGATTTTAGGGAAATTTTTTCTTATTCAAAATGAAACTTGTGTTCTAGGGGATTTTAATGCCATTATTAATTGCATGGAGAAAAGAGGGGGTCAAAGATGACACACTCAGTCTTAATTTCTACATTTATGGAATAAAATGAGATTATAGACTTATTTATAATTTTTTTATCATGGACTAATCATCAGGAAGGATTTTGTAACATTGTAGAATGACTGGATCATTTTTTGATCTCCCTAAATAGTCTAAACAAGGACTATATCCTTGAGAGAAATATCCTTCCCATTTTTGGCTCAGAACATACCCCTATTAAACTTTGTATTATTGAAGATAAGGCCCCTCCCATTTACCCTTTTAAATTTGAGGTCATGTGGATTTAGGATCCCTCTCTTCATGACTTAGTTAAAGATTGGTGGAAAAAGTCTCCTCCTTTGGAAGGTACCAAGATGTTTATAATGAGAAAAAATCTCATTTGATATTAAGGTATATTTAAAATTGGAATCTTGTGAGTTTCAAAAATATTTTCAAAGAAATTGATAGAGTGGAATCTGAGCTGGAAATCATTAATCAAATTTGTATCGTGCTTGGTATAGATGAAAAATTGTATAAAGTAGAGAAATACCTTATGACTGAACTCTATGAGCTACACTTGAGAGAAGAAGTGTATTGGAAACAAAATTTAAGGGAATTATGGCTTAAAGAGGGGGATACTAATATAAAGTTTTTTTATAATTCTACCCAGACAAAGAGATTGGTAAACCATATCTCAAATATTTCTTCCAGGGATGAAGTGGTGTTGGAAACTATGTCAATTATTAAAAAGGAGGTAGTTGGGTTTTTTGAAGAGTCACTTTGATATCCTAAACCTTATTCTCTTAGTTCTTAGTCCATTAGTTTGGTCCATATTCTTAGGTTGGTATCTGAGTAGTAGGATAAGAAGTTAATGGCTCCTTTTTTTGAAGACAAGATAAGGAAGGTGGTATTTTCTATGGGCACATACAAGTCCCATATGCCTAATGGTTTCCCATAAAATTTATTTCAAGATTTATGGGACATTATAGGGGATAAATTAGTGAGTATGGTGAATGAATCTTGTTTGAAAAAAAAGGTGGCTTTGAACATTAATAACACATTAATTTATCTAATTTTGAAGGGGAGATACAGTCTAATTTCAGTGATTTCAAGCCTATTTCCTTGTGTAATACCATTTACAAAATCATTTCTAAAGCCATTTCAATTAAATTCAAACCTATTCTTGACTCTTTAATTTCTAGTGAACAAAGGGGCTTTGTGCTAGGTAGGTAAATTTAGGAAGGAATCATAATCACTCATGAAGTTGTTCATTCTCTTCTTGGTTCTTGGTAAAATGATATGGTTGTGAAATTAGATATTAGTAAAGCTTATGATAGAGTGAATTAGATATTTATGATTAAAGTTTTGGACAAAATTATCTTTGAGAAAAAATGGTGCAACTAGGTCTTTAGATGCATTTCTAGCCCCAGTGTTCTTAGTCCTAGTAAATGGAGAAATGTTAGGTTTTTTTAAGCTTATAGAGGATTGAGGCAAGGAAATCCCTTGTCTCCTTTATTATTCATTTTGATGGAAGAGTATTTATACTAGGATATATTAGGGGCACATGTTGAAGGAAATTTACAAGGTAGTAATGTGGATAATGGGGTGGATAGATTTACTCATCAGTAGTTTGCTAATGACACAATCCTCTTTGGTGCATCTATAGTTTAGGAGGTATCTAGGTTAAAACACATTTTTATTAGCTATGAAGAGGCTTCATGATAGTTTGTTATTGAAAAAAAAAATAAATTTGTTTTGTGAATGTGGATATGACAAATTGATTCCTTATTGCTAATATATTGAGCTTAAAAATTGGCAGTCTCCTAACTAAGTATCTGGGGGTTCCTCTTTTTTATGGGAATGGTAATGCAAAACTTTTGGATAACCTTCTATTAGATTTTAGGGCTCAGTTGAAGGATTGGAAGGTTAGATGGTTATCTTTGGCAAGTAGAATCATTTTGATAAAATTAGTTCTCAGCACCCTCTCAATCTACATTATGTCAGGTTTTTTATTCTAATCAAGGTGTTGAAAGAAATCAATTGAATCATGAAAAAAAGTTTATGTTAGGGAGTGGAAAAAAAAATAAAGTTCCTTTGTTGAATTGGGACACAGTGTGTCTACCTCAAGTTGGGGGAGGAGTAGGTATCAAGAACTTGTCTATATAAAACATAGCCTTGGGAGATAAGTTAGTTTGGAGTATGGTTTCTCAACCAAAATATTTGTGGAACAAGATTTTGTATCACAATTACTTAGGTGAGTTTGAACTTAGAAATATTATTTCTATGAGAAATCATCCCTAGGGTTCACACCTCTAAAATTTCATTATAAAATATCATCCTATCATTAAAAATAATGTCTTTTGGATAATAAATAATGGGTGAAAAAATAATTTTTGAGAAGAATCTTGAAACAGATGCAAGCCAATTTAGGAAACTCCAAGACTAGGTGAGGTGAAATTCCTCTTATATGACATATGTGGAAGTAAGGTGAGGGACTACATGGAACCTCATCCATGAGATGGCATGACCAAATAGAAGTGGAAAAGTTTTAAGGGATTACAAATCTTGGATTACCAAAAGGAAATTTTGTCAAGTATCTTGGTAAAAAGTAAAGTTTTCATTAATCCCAAAGAAGACTCCATCCATTGGATTGACACTAAATCTAGTACCTACTCAATCAATTTGGGATATAAGAAGTCCAAATATGAGGATTCCTTCTTTTATTGGTCTAAAGTGTTGTGCTAGAATAAATTTGGCCTTCCTAAGGCTGGGGTTTTTTATGTGGATAGCAACCTAAAACAAGATTATCAATTTTGATAGACTTCAAAAAATTTGGTTTGATTGTCCTTCCTAATGCTTACTATGCTTCTACACTAAAGAACATGCAAATCATCTTCTATTTGAATTCCCCCTCATTATAAAATATTAGAATTGGTTATGTGCTAGGCTGGGGTTAAATTGGGCCAACCTAATATCTCTCTTAGAGGCTTTCTCATCCTAGCCTAGGAGTCCTTAGAAGAGTGCCTTCACTAATCTTTGGATGGCTTGTCCAGACATTCTGATTTGGACTTTATAGAAAGAAAGGAATCAATTTTTTTTCAAAAATAAAGTTTTTCAGGTAAGTGAAATTATTTATAGGGCTAAGGTTGTTATGTCTAAAGTTGGGTCTACCCATGACAAAAGATAAAAAGGTTTTATTTCAAGTAGGGATAGCCAGATCATAGTTAAATGGCCTCTTCTAAAATTTCCCCCTGTTAATGGGTCTAGGGTATCCAATATCAAAGCACATAGAGTGGAAAATGTATTTTGTATTTCTCCTCCCCTAGGAGTTTTCAAACTCAATTTTGATATGGAATCTCAAGGAAACCCCAATGATTTATGGGAAGGCTATTGGGATTGCATAGGTTCTCTAATTTGGGTTTATCTATTCAAATTAATTGATGAGATAAGCAATGAGGTGAAGGCTTAAGCATTGGTATTAGGGAGGAATTTGGTAGTCTTATGTGGTATATCAAAGGTGATTTTTTAAGGTGATTCTATGGTTTTCTTCTTGGCTCTAAAAAATAGACATGCCTATCTTTTTCACATTGAAAACATTTTGGGTTAGTCCTAGGATTTTTTGAGTTCCTTTTATAACTGGGAGGTGATTTACTATTTTGTTGAAGTAAAGAGGGAAGCAAATTTCTTAGAAAATCAATATATTGATTAGTTAGAGGATTTTATTAGTGATAACAAATGGGGGGTTGGGCCATGACCCCAAATTTGCATCAATTTTTAAGTCCTTAGATAATTTTTTTGAAACATCCTAAAGGACTTATTATTTATACCTCCATTTGGTAGTGTTAATCATTATTAGTAATGAGACATTCATGAGGATTAATTGTTGAATGGATGGTTCATGTCAGATCAGGGTTTAATGAGGTGTTAATTACCTAGGTGCTCAATTTGTGTGCCTAGCCTTTCTTTGTTTCCTTATGTACATTTTTCCTTACATTTAAGTTTGGAGTCTTATAATTATTGAGTGTTTCATATATTTGGACCTTAATGAAGCATTTATTAGAGTGGGAGTTAAACTACATGACATGTCCTTTGATGGATCTATTAGTGATGTTTGAATAAAACATGGTTTAATGGTGCAAAGTAGTTAGGTCATGAAAGTTATCAAATGTTTGGTGGGTTATATAATCCTTGAAATCCCCAAAATATTAATTTAAATTCATGAATTTCATCATTTTTTATTTAAAATCTCTTAATAGATTTAAAATATAGGGATTTGGTAAAATTAGTAGTTAAAGTTATGATCAAGACATGTTACTAGGTGGGTTTGGATGAAACAATTGTTGGGTTTCTATTCAAGAGCCAAATTGATCTTCTATTTTTAGGTAGATAAATGGTGGGACTCATTCTAATATCTATTTTTAGGCAAATATAATTACATATGGTTATAGCCCTAGCCTTTGTGGAATAGGTTCAAGGGGTTGTCAAGGCTCTGTCTCACTCAAGCAAATAAATTACTATGGTGGATGTGGATGCAATGCATTCCCCTCTTTCATCACTCAAGATGGTAATGCCCTTATGCTCCTTCATTCATGTAGGGATTCAACTATACTTTTGGATAAACATTTTGGGGGTGGCGAAATTGTGCCACATTTTGTTGAGATGGGGAATGTGGGAACTCTTAGTTGGTTCAGGGATGACAGGTGCTATAGGGGCTAGTGTGGGTTTGGACTTGAATATTATGTGGGGTAGATAGGTTCCAGTGTGTCCCTTGGAGTTATTGGAAAAGCACCATAGGAAGAGTTGGTAGTGGATGTTGGTGGTAATAGGTAAACTAGTCCTTAAGAGGAAGAGGATATCTAGGAAGTCTCTCTTAGCGTATCTAGCTTGTTTTTTCTTCTCTTATTTTTACTACTGACTCATGTAATACACATAATTCAAAGGTTTTAGTTGGTTTTTACATGTCAAGTATCTTCATGGTGTTATTAATTTTTATTTTATTTATAATTTAGTATTTTTGGGTCTTGTTTTATAATCTACTAGCTATGGTAGTTTTTGAATTATCATTCCCTTATGGATATTTATTTGAGGCTTATGAGGTAAAATTATTGAACTATAATGCAAGTGAGGGTTCCCTTTTAACCCTCAATTATTAATTAAAAAAAGTGCATACATACTCTCAAAAATTTAAAAGTCTATCAAGTACATATTAAAAGAACATATGACAATAAAATTCATGATCATGAATTTCAAATTGGTGATTTAGTACTCAAATAAAATCAAAATAATACTAGTGATGACAAAGAAAGCAAAGGAAAATTCAAACCCAACTATGTATATCCATTCATAATCACTAAAAGGTTAGAACATGAGCTTACTACCTAGCCACACTTGAAGACAAACCTATCAGGAATCCCATGAACATCATGAATTTACGTTGCTATTATACCTAGCCAGTATATATTTTAATTAAAATATGGAAAAAATTAAAATAATGAAAATATGAAAGGAATTCAAAAATATCCAAATATTTAAAAAATTCTAAAAACATTCATATATGTCAAAAATTCTAAAAAAAACGCAATATCTTATAAAATTTAAAAAAATAGGTCAAGAAAAGCTTTAATTATTACTAGCTTACTTATTTAAATATATTATTTATTATATTTAGACAAATAACATATTTTAGTTTTCAATCTACTTTTCATGAGGTATTTAATTATGATAAAAAACATATTTTCACATGGCTCTTTGATGTTAGGATTCCCTTATTAGCCAACAAATTTTTTAAGTTGGGACATCTATTTGTTATCCATGAACAATTCACCAATTATATCTATCCACAACATTTTACCATATTGAGCTATGCATCACAAAATGTTTCACCAATCAATCATACTATGCATGTGTTATATGAATATGTTATTTTATAACACTAACATTGATATATAGATAATGTAAACTAGTCTCATTTGCTTTATCCTTATTTGTTACCTTATTATATAATAAGTTAGGACTTGTTTTCTTATTATGTGTGGCCCTTGGCATTGTATATGCCATGTTTTACTTATTTAGAATCATTATACCATTTGTGTGTGACCTTGGCCTTGTGTGTTTATGTGACATTCACATATCCCTTGTATGTGGCCTTTGGGCATTATATGTGACATTATATGAAAATTATGTGACAATGTATGACATTTCTTGCTAATATGGTTGTATGATTAATACCATGCATTTATCCTAATCTTTATTCTTACTTTGGTACCATGAATCATATCATGCACATGATGCTTATGTGCTTTAATGATATATAACATATGCAAATTCAATGTTATATTCAAAATTATGATGTAATATAGTTCTAATGCTTCAACATGATACTACATGATTACATATTTCACTTATTACATTCTTATTATTTTGAGATGAATTGTAGGCTATGTCCCTTATTTCAAAAAGGGGCATCACAATAGGCTTGGATTTAGAATTCAATTCCTCATTAGCAAATCTCAAATTTATGGCATATACATTTTAAAAATTTATAACATGATTCATAATTCTCAGATTACAGAGGCATGAGAAACACGTATACATTAATTCCTACATGTAATTCAATACATATATATGGGCATATGAAAATATAATTACACATGGAATTTTCAAATAGTTACAGGTTTGAATAGTTGTAAATTTAAAATGGTATTCAATATAGTACAAGGGTATGATATTAATTTATGTTCAAGTTACTACTTGGCATTTTCAAATTTCTCAAGTTCACATTTTTCAAAATTTAAAAGTTGTAAAGTTTTATATAGAGTCTAGATCCATTTGTATTGGTGTGATTCATCTTCATCTTGCAAGTGGGCCACGTTAGAGTCTAGTGACACTCAACATCTATGGTTGCACTTTTAATATGTATCGAGCCACGTGTGGTGGTTTAACCCATTTTAATTATTTTATAGAATACTATACATAGTTAAATTAGAGTTTTAGCACATGATATTTAAAACTCAAGAGAATTCAAAGGTTTTCAAATTGATAATTTATCACTCTCAATTCGCCATAGATTCAACATTTCTCTAAATGCCTCAACAAGGGAGAAAGATCTTCTTTACTTTCAAGTTACATGGTAATTAGATTGCATAGTATTTTAGGTGTAAAATTTCCTTCTTATATTTTAAAATTTCAAATTTAGTTTTATCTTTTCAAATTCCAAATTTGAAAAATATTTACTTTCAGTGGCATTATTGTAGGCTTCACATTATAGCATATTACATGATCAAGCTTCACATCAAAAGATAAAGTGTGTATACACTCTTAGGTTCACATATAATTTACTCTAGTAATTTCACTTTTATGGATCACTAGAATAAAGTGGGGGTAAATGTAGACACATAAAAATATGTTATAAGTGATTTATAATGTTTAGTATTGACATCCTTAACTCGTTTAGCTTATTCACCATTCTACTAACTTATATTATCTATGAGAGAATACACAAATCTAAAAACTATCCTAAAAATACTTATAATTTCATTAAAAATACTGACATGCACTTTTGAGACCTTTTCCAATGGTATTTATCCTTTAGGGATAGGTCTACTCTAGGTCAAACATGGATACATTGTGACCTTGTCTATTATTACGGCCATGCCCCCCACACTCCAATGTTAAATTTTTAAATTTAAAATGGAAAATTTCCCCTCTCATATTTTTATAAAGGTCAATTAGTGTAAATATTAAAAATATTACCCTATATAATCACATAAAGGCTTCTCCAAACACATCTAAAAATTGCTTAGAAATTTTACTGCACACTGAAAAGAAGAACACTATTTATTCCAATTTCAATTACAAATCATTTTAATAGTCATATGCCAAGTTTGAATATATTTTATTTTAGTTCAAAGGCATCCATTTTCAATAATTTCAACCAATATTCTAGATACACTGATATAGTTTCACAATCATGAATCACATAATCACCTTAGGAGGGAGAACTATGTTGACATGCCCATTTGGTCCAATTAAGCAACATTTATATTACGTAGGGTTTTCTAAGGGTAGCTTGGATATTCCCATAACCATATTACTCCTTTTAAAATTTTATATCTATTATATTTTTTGTGCATGAGATAGGGATTTTATTTTTTAGGTCTTTTACATGGCAAATTAGGACACTAGATTAATCATTAAACCCTTGTAGAGAGTCAGATAGACCCATATTAAAAAATAAACATATAGTTAATTAGGATGTGACCATAATCAACAAAAAAGGTTTTAGTATGGCCATGTCCTCTTTTTTTAGACATGTCCTATCATAATTTAAATTCTTATTTTTGAACATGACACAACTTGTGTTTTTTTTCCAGACAATTTCCAATCATAGTCAATATAATATTTTTTTTAGGGAGGTTTGCATATCTTTAGGCCTATTTAATATTTTTTTACTAATTTCCAAATTATGTAAATTATTTATTTCATTACCAAATCTATATATTTCATATTTATCAATTTTAATAATTTAAATCTATTAGTTTGTTTCATTCGATTCAAAATACATTAAACACACATCAATATTTACAAAAAAATGATTTGCCTAAAGTTAATCAAAATAATTGGGATTCCATATGAATAATTAGAGGCATTTGATTAAATTTGGGTGAGTGAAGTGAAATTAAATTTAACCCCATTCATTATATCAGTCACTAGATCCTAAGTCTGATGGTTGTATGTCTGTATTTATGTTTTTTAGTCATAAAATACAATAATTTTTTAAGAGATCATATCAAATAAAATGTAAAATCTTAGGCAAAATGTCAAAAAATTTAAAGGATTATATATATATATATATATATATATAATTTTTAATTTCCTTCTACTATAAATTATATCTATATTTAAGGGTAATGTTAAATAAATAACCATCATATTAAAAATTCATGACAAGGAGGGTCAACCATCATATTTAGGCCATACCAGTAACTGCCAAATTGACAATAAGAAAGAGAAATAAATAAGTGGCATGAAAAATGAAGATGGATTCAAAATATCTAGTAATCTCTATATAAAATTTAATTTCATCTCAGTTAACAATCCCAGAAAGGGAACTAAGTGGCATCATGCATGGAATTTAATTTAGTTTAGTAGATGTGATTGCATTCAATACAAAAAAAAATTATGAATATTATTTTTCAAATTGAAGACCATTTTTGTTTACTATTTTTAAGGCTTTGGGAAATGTATTAATTATAGATCTAGGCATCTCTTATGTCCTAATTATGGATTGTGTGTTGTGTGTGATCACCAATTTCCACATAGATATAGCCTTATATTTTCATGATCTAAGAAGTAACTACCCTTTTCACCCATGTTTTTTAAAGTGGAATGAGGGAAAGTGGTATTCAATTCATAACCATCAAATAATAATTACATTCTTACCATATATGCATGAGTCATTCAAAAAAAAATTAACCCCCTTTTCTATGGTTAACTTAACTATAAATTAGGATAATTTTAATTTCATGATCATAGTTAACTCAAATGTAAAGCAAGACATTTTTAATGTCATGCTTCCACTCTTGATTTTGTAAGTCTAGTTCTAGTTTTTGGTATCTCCTTGATGGCATGACTAAAAAGGCATTGAAGAAAACAAAATAGGTAAATATAATAATTTATGGTTTTTTTTTGTATTTCTAAGTTGTAATATGACACTTATTTCTATATTAATATTCTCCTAACACTTTTATTTCTTAACTAATTTTTACAATCTACACCCAAATCTGGCCACACTTTAAAGAGAAACCTAATATTTTCCCATCAAGCATGCATGTACACACACATATTTAAAAGTGATCTTGAATTTTCTTTGTGTATTTTTTTTCAAATAGTTTACATGCTTTTTGGATGATTTTGTAACTAGAATACATGTCTACCAGGGCCTAAAAATATACATCATCAAAAAATATCAAATTTGGATTATACCTTGATGAATATCCATAGCTTATTTGAAACCTCCCATTTAGTATGGTTCCTATTTTGGTATTTTTTCTTGGATTCACATTTTAAAAGTAAAATTATTTAAGCTCTAAAAAGGGTGAAAATTTAGATTTACATATCTCTTTAATGGAATGACTAGGAAGACAGAGAAAATAGTCTGAGTTAATATTAACTATGGTTGTGTTTTTTTTTCTAAGTTGTGTGATGAGATTTTTATAGATTAACACTATCCAAATATCTTTGTTCTATGATTGGATATTATTATCTACACCCAACTCTAGATGAAATTTTTGAATAAAGGGAAACCAAAATTTTTCCTCATATATATGTGTGCATGTGAACATGCCTTTTCTTTGAGGCATCAAATTTTTTAAATAGTTCACAATACATGTGTATGTTTTCAAAATTGGCATACATGATTATGAGGGCATACACAAATACATCATCATATGATCCCAATTTTGATTTTGCCTTGATTAATGTTCCCATTTTAGTACAACTATTATTTTGGTCTATTATCTTAGATTTACATTATCCAAATAGGGTCCAATTTTGTAACCCTTTCAACTCCTTCAAATCTTTTATTTTCTTGATTAGATAAAAATGAGCATGCCTTTTATCTCAAATAGTTTGTATTCCTTTTGAATGATTTCAAGTTTAGCATACATGTCTACTAGGGCCTAAAAAAATTAATATTAGTACAACTAATATTTTTCTTTGTTGGCTTGGAGCCCATTGTAGCCCATTTAAAGGTTAATAAAGGGAGACTTATATTTCTTACCATCAAATTTAAAATCCTTGTCCAAACCCCTAACCACCCCATACACACATATAGAATATTTTTTCAAATAGTTCACATGAATTTTGGATGCCTTCACAATGGGAATACATGTAAAAGATGTCTTAGATGACTACATTATCAGATGATCCAAATTATGACTGCATCAAAATTCATATATTTTGCTAAAAACTTCATGTGAATTCTATATGATTTTATAATTTGCATACATTTAATTAGACAATTATTTTACTTGATTTATGCATCCACATTTTATTTCTTATTATATTTATTAATTATTTGATTTAAACCTCATTTTGAATTTTAAAAATGAATGTCATATAAAGTTTTGTATGTTTATAGTAAAATATAAAGTTTACACAGTTTTTTGTTTTTGATTTGATGATAGCATACCTGCAATTTAATGGCCACTTATTACCATATTCAATGATATCAATGAAAATATCTAACCTATTAGTTAAAAAAAACATGAGGATATAAAATAATTTGATACTTAACAAAGATCAAGATCATTATTATTTTACAATATTTTATGATATACCATATCTTATGAATGTTATACAACATATTCATCCTTAATCCATGTCTTAATAGCCTCATTCTAAAATTGATTAGGGTGAGAAATGAATTTGTTTTACTTTTTTTTATTTACATTTTAAGGAAAATTTATATAGCTTAATTTTTTTACTATATAAATTGTGTAATTATTTATCTTGTTATTGTCGTGTAAAATGATATTTCTAAACAATATATATATATATATATATATAAATTTAAATAAAAAAAGTGTATGATCTATTATTTATAACTATCATTTTACATGACAATAACAAGATAAATAATTATAAATATTATATAGTAAAAAATTAAAAGTATATAAATTTTCCTTAATATATATATGAGTTATAAATAAATAAATAAATAAACAAATCATTGTAATTTAGTTTTATGTTATTAAATATGCGTACGTGCACACACACAAACACACACTTAAAAAATTAATATCAACCACTTGTTTAAAGGGTTAAATTTTTTATGAAATGTATATATAGATTATTTATATATTAAATATGTTTAATATTATTTATTATTTTAAAGTTTAATATTAAGTAATGTGATGTAATTCATTTATTTTTATATGCAAAATGATTTTTTTTAAAAATTAATAGATATCTATTTTTCAATAAAACTTTAAAAATATATATTAATACTTAAAATTCAATTGAAAGGTAGATGAATCAATAAACTATCATTAATTTTCCCTCTGATAGGCTAGGATGACTGTCAAATTCTAGGACTTAATTTTAAAGGTAGATAAGTCATTAAACTATCATAAATTTTCCCTCTGACAGGTCAGGGTACCATTGAATGACTTACCTTATATGTATGTATGCATGTGCATGCATATATGCACATTCATATGACATATGTGCATGCACACAAAGAGAGAGAGATATAGAGAGAGATTGAGAGAAAGATAGAGAGAGAGATATGTACATAGATATACACATGTATGTATGTATGTATATACATACTTATATATTCATACATACATGTACATGTATATACATGCACACACACATGTTATTTTTATCTAAAATTGGATTAATTAAAAAATAACCCTTTAATTAGATAAAAACTAATAGAATATAAATTGGCTATGAACTAGTAAAATAAGTTGTGAATTAGTAAATTAAGCACATGATATGTTTTGACAACAATGATTTTAAAAAAAAAATCATTAAGTGTAAAAAGAAAATGTAAGAGGATAGAGAAATACTTAGCTTATTTGTCATACCTCCCTAATTTGTGCAAGTTGATTACTTGATTTTAAGTTATGTGAAGAGATTATAGTTTGATCATTTTAGGATCTAGTGATAGTTTCTAGTCTGGGATATTATCACTAGAAGAGAGACAAGAATGGTAGTCAATTTTAAATAATATGGGTCAACATTGTCCTTGTAATATATTAATTTTTGGAAACTAATTTGTAATTTTTGTCTTATGGCAAGATCAATAGAAGTAGGAAATTAGTGGTAGTTGATATTGACCCCTATGAGTTGATATTGTCACTATGACAGACTGATTTTTGACAACTAATTTTTAGTGTTTTACTTAGAACAAGATCAACAAAAGTAGGAAAATAATAACAAAGGATATTGATCCCTATCGGTCAATCCTATCCATATGGTAGTGAGATTATAAATATTTCATTAAAATGTCAACTACTTTATTAATGTCATTTCTTTCCTTTAAAAACTATTTTACATGATCACAAGTACTTGGAAATATTAAACACTAGTTTCCTACACAAACACTTGGAATATCAAATAGAGGGATTTAGGTGAAAAATACTGAGTTAGACTAACCTTGCTCAATCCCTATTGAAATATCAAACATTGTACTACATTTGTAATTCTCTGAAGAGGGCTCAAACTCAAATGTAGTTTCCCACTTACTTATGTGTGTACGTGTGAAATGGTGATATGAATATCTATATGTTCTTTCTCCTAGCTTACCCTTGACCCAATCACGTAAATGTAACACTAATTTAGATATATCTCTAGTTATTCAATGCAAGCAATGTATTAACTTTGTATAGGTCTTAAATGCAATAGTGATTATCTCAAATGCCTTCTAACAACTATGCATATATAGGAATCTTGTAGAATTTGAATTAAAAATCTAGTGGCATGCACAATGGACTTAACATACATTAAAGGGGACTCAAAATAAACTAGTAGAAATGGGAAACATGTCAAAAGAGAAATTAAAATACCAGAGGACAAGATTGTTGAGAAGGGGACATGATATAATAATGGATATAATATTTTTATTATATCATGTATTTGGCTCAAAATAACCTTGAAATAAAAAAAGGGTTTATGTATTTCTATTTTAAAATGTTTTTAAAGAAAAGTGGATAGAAAATGGGATCAAAAAGTCATATAATATAACAATTTAAAATGTGAAAACATAAAATATAAGCACTGCTAGACCTTTAATTCTTAGCTAAGATCCATATAATAAAAGTGGCTAAAAGACATTGTAAAATAAGGATTGTTATGAATTTTAGTGTCTACATTCACCTCCATCCCCCCTTTAATATATAATATTAGTGAAACTACTAATACTAGATGTCAAGGGAAAAGGAAATGTAAACTTGTGTAGATGATTATTGTGTAGACTTATTATGTATTATAATGATCCAAAGTGTTCCTAAAAAATGAGATGCACATAATTAGATATGAGTATTGTTCAAGTGAAAAAAAATATAAAATCATAAATTAAATATTATAAATATTTTTCAAAAAAAAAAAACAATTTTATGTGTGCCATGGAGTAATAGGAATGTCGAAGGTCAATGTTTTCCTCAATCACCGTGGATAAGAAAAGGAAATTGTAGCATCTAATAATATACTAGATATGGAAATGGATAAGTTTTCAAGTGTTCAAAGTCATGGATATAACCATTAAGGGATGTAAAAATCCCAATGTGTGTTAACTCTAGTAACTATGTTGTTTGGATAAATTTTCTATTTTGTTGAAATTGGAGAATTGAGGGTGATCAATCCATAATTTAAATTTCACTTATATAAAATAAATAACTCACATTGGGCGATACATAAATATCAATTTATGTTTTTTAATTTATTTGTAAACCAAAAACATGAAATAGGTTGGAATCCATAATGTATTTTTAGGCTATAATGCTTGGATGACACATAATCTCCAAGCTATACACTGTGCACTTTAACTAAATAGGCCATTGTTTATGGTTTTAGATTTGTTATGAATATAGTGTTTAGAATTTTAATTATATGGGTTGATAATACTTACATAGTAGTAAATGTAATTATGTGTGGGTGAGTTTTTATTAATAAAATCCATGTAAATAAGTTTCCTTAGATTTGATGTATTTTATTATTACATGAATAGTGGTGGTTGAAACTACTCATGTAATTAGGATTATTTATTGTGGGAGCATTTGTATCTCTCCTATTATCTAAGAGAATAAACTCTTATATATTTGTTTTTCTACCTATTGTATATGGTGTAACAAATGAAATATAATAGCCTACATATTATTCTTTGAATATTTATTTTTACCATTATCTGTATGAGATAAATCTCTACATTAGCTCCTAAAAAAGCTATTAGTGGTTAAAAAAATGGAATCCTAAGGATCAAAAGGGGTGGTCATTTGGTATTTTTTCCATATGAATGAGATTTTTTTTTAAATATCTTGTAGTGTAGGATATATTAGTGTAGAAAGATTGTGGATTTCTATGAAGTACATGAGAATTAGCAAAATCACAGATCTATTTTACAACGTAGATAGAAAAGAGGACATTTTTGTGGCATCCATTGCACTATTGTATTTTATTTATATATATTCTAATAAATCCATTGTTCTATAACTGAGAATAATTTTTATCTCTATCCATGGTGAAAATTCATTGCTAGTGGCCTTCATTCACATGGATCAATGTAGTTGCCAATATGTTGAGTAAAATCTTCATACAATTCATTCATCTATGTATCAAAATATTCATGAATATAAAAAAGAGTTATGTTTCTACCATTACCAACATCTTATCAATTGTCTAAATGTTAACTTATATGCAATTGGAACATATTTCCATCATAGTGGTTTATTGATTGGAGTGTAGACCTATGTTATTTAATGATCAACCTACTATCTTTGAGGTCTGAAGTCAATCTTGTGAGGAGATTTTCACATGTACATTGATGATGTTAATCATATCATGTAAAATGTTTAATTTAATTAGTATTAAATTTTGACACATTCAATCTTTGATATGTCAAAAGTATCTCTATTTGATATACATTTTACATTATTCTAGCTATGCAGATCAAGTTCCCTATCGTTTAACTTAGAATCACTACTTAGCTAATTCAATGTTGGCATTGAACTCCAAGATTCACTTAGTTTTAGCCTAAACTTTGCATCATCGAGATTCAACCAAAGTAAAAATCCTTGAACACTAATATACTTTGTTCAAACTCGTAGTTACACTATGATCATATCAATGGTATCATATTTTGGCTGTCTTGCATCAAAGAACTCAAACTAAACTATTGTCTAAGCAATTGGTGTGATTCTTCTTTTTATCTATTTTAATATCATGGTATCTGGGTATTAAAGATTATTTTAGGTTTAAAATTTATTTAAAATATATTTTTATTAAGTTTTAATATTTTTTCTTGTTTAGGTTTTTATGTTATAGATTACAGTATTTAAAAAAAAATTGGAATCAATTTCTATGTTTATAATTAATTGAGTCATTGCTTTTATTTTTTTAGGTATTTACTCAAAGTTTAATATATTATTTTCATATGGTCAAATACATATTTAAAATTCCTTCATTAATTTAGGTCCATTTTATGGTTGTGTCAAAATTCATCAATAGATCATAATCTATTAATTGTCATTTTTTTATTGTCTCATTATTAAAAATAAAAAAATAAAAAAACCATGGTTAATCCTTTATATTTTTTTTTTCATTTTTAAGTAGAGTATGTATTAAGTCAATAAGGTCACTTTTTTTAGTGTTATTATCATCATTAATCAGTTGTTAAAATAAACTATTTGTAAATGGATGCATTTTTTATGGAAACTGACATCCTAAGTCAAACATTTCACATTGTGGGGAGTTGAGTTATAAAATAAGTCAATGTGGAAATATTTAATCTTCATGTTACAATTTTATAAGTATCATAATTTTTAAAATGGAGGAAATGGAGTAAGGATGACAAATAACATCCTCTCATCAATCACAAGCGATAGGGCGACGTGATGATGTTGTGACATGTTTTTTAGTAGTGTGTTTTATTTATGATACAATGTGTTTAATTTTTAATGTTCCTATTTTACATTATGTTGTTGGTTTTTTGAATAAAATAATTTGAATAAATTTGGGAAATATTCATGTTTTTCAAGAAACTCACTTTTGAGGAGCAAGAGAATATTTCAAGGTAAACTCAATGTATATAGATGTCTAGCTAGTTCTGAGCTTGTGAATCTTAGAAATCCAAAATTTAGGTACCCAAGGAGGAAGGAAATATCCTACTAGAACCTAAGGAGGAAGGGGATAGTCCTACATAATTTGGCTTATAGCTACACCTTCACAGGGTAAAGAGATAACTTATGGTGTTATACCTAGTCAAAGCAATGCTTTTAAGAGGTGATCATTCTTTTGATATTGTGATTTTATTCCCATGTTCACATTAAGATGTTGTATGTTACCAATTAATAATGTTCATAGTAAGGGGTTGAATGTTAGGAATATAGTGATTAGTTTTTACATTTTATGGGTTGATAATTTTTTCATAGTGGTAAATGTAATTATATATGGGTGTATTGTTAGTAATAACACCCCATGTAAATAGGTTTACTTATATTTGGTGTATATTTTTATTACATGAAAAGTGGTGGTTGAAACCACTCATGTAATTAGGATGATTTGTTTTAGCAATATTTGTAACTCTCCTATTATCTAGGAGAGTAAAATATTATATATTTGTATGTCTACTTATTGTATATGGTCTAGCAAATGAAATATAATAGCCTGCATATTATTCTCTAAATATTTATTTTTACCATTCTATATGAGATAAATCTCTAAATTAGTTCCTACAAAAGATATCAAGATTAGATTGTCACTTTGTTCCTTAGTTTATGTATACATGATCAAAAGAGAATGGATAACATCCATGCCCCTACCATGTCCAAAGATAGAAATAATATATAATATTGAAAATATGGAATGAATCTCTATCATGCCCCCTTTAATTTGAAAATGATATAGTATGCATGAATCTATCCCATGCCCCTATTGATTAAATGTATAATCTATAATTGTATGCAGATGTAGATTTGTAAATTATGTTTAAAACTAGTGCATGAATATATATCATGCACTTGATATTGTATCAATTTTTTTATTTTTTTGAGTATGTGAGTTGTATATTCATGACATATGCCCCCATAATATATACCAACAACTAAATATTTGAACCATTTTGAATCCTTTGAGATTATATTGTATATCATTTGAAATATATAATCTATGATTTTTAATCTGGATGCTTGTGCATGGTATATTCCCAAAAACATTATGACAATATCTAAACCTATGAGGTCACATTGTGATGTAATGATAAATTAAATATCTCAATTACATCATCTTCATAGTTTTTTTTTAATTTTTTCACCTTGTTTTTTCCCTTTTTGAGGCAAATGACAAGAGTGTAAAATTGATTAAATTTAAATATATAGTGAGTTAGATAAGTTATATCATTTATATTATTTATAATATTGTGTTATGTAAATCATATCAGTCACAATAGAGTTTAAACACTAGAATAAGAGATAATCATATTCGATTGCTAAATATAATGGTTATTGTATCATCAAGTAAAACATTTACACATTTGTAAAAGTTGGAATTAGTAATTGAGTAGCATCATAATGTATAATAAGGTGTCTTTGTGTCTTTATGTAATTTACACAACATATTTGTGATAAATAGAACTCGAGATGTCATTTGCATAATTTATGCTCAATGAATTAAATTAATTATGCAATATGCATAGTAAATTATATTATAAAAATTAAACTGAAATAGATAATATAGTGAAAAGGGTTTTTGTAATGTAATTTTTATCACTAAATTATGTGAATTGAGATTTGATTTTTTGAGATGCCTAGTTACTGGGATGTGTTTCCACTTTTATTTGCGTGCATACAATCTGCTTTATATATAGAGAGTACAATTGATATAGAATGTGTTTGACCATTGTCATGTTTGGATGAGGGTTAAGGGGTATATATCCTAATCAAATGGAATAATAAAACTATTTTAAATCAATTTAATTATATATATATATATATATATATATATATATATATATATATAAAACATAATATACTGAATTTGTAAAATTAGAAAATATAGAAATAACAATGCCAATTGATATTATAACAATTGAAACATAAAGAAGAGATAATACTTAGCTAGTTTTTAGATGTGTAGGTAGATCTAATATATCCAAGTATGGAAACAAGTAGACTAATACTCAGGATCCCATCGTTTGATTTTGAAAATATTATTTTTTGAGGCCTAGGCACTTGTGTCAATATGTGGACACAAACATCAATGATTCTATGTATGGATTGATACTTATATCATGCATGGAGTATTCAATATATTTAGAATCAATGATATGGAAATATTAGGGTTTCCATCACCTTTATACTAATGTGTTTGAATCATGTGCATAGGCTCTATATGACTATGTATAACTTAAAGCCTAGTTTTTCACCTTGATTATGTCAACTTGCCAAAAATGGGTTAATGGGATCACAAATTTAAGTTATTTTCAAGGACCTCTTCGTTAATGAGCACTACCTACTTATAAAATACTCTAATGATGGCCTCAAACACATGTAGTTCTCCCCTAAGTGTGGGTATGTGTGTGTACAAGGGTATAATATTCTTTATGAAAGGGCATGCAATGATCTAGTTTGTAACTTGAAAAATAATGCTTGTGGGTTATTATTTGAATGATTTAGACCTATAATATGACTAATATATAAATACAAAATAATAGGGTAGTATAACTCAATTGTGTAATTAATTGAATGGGCTTGAATAGTTGTTTACTTAGTATTTATTAGGTGAATAATGAGTAGGCTTTGATTTGTATTTATACCACATATTTTGAAAATATCTCACTAAAGGTTAATATAAGATAAATAGGCTGACCTGTATGTTTATAAATATTTTCAATTTCGATGACCTTTAGGGTATAAACACTATATAAGAAAACTAGACACTAGCATCGATGCTAGTGTCCCTATGTAAAATATAAGTGTCTAATAGGGTATTAAAATATTCAAGGTTTATAATTGATAGTGAAGGATATAATTCATGTTTTAAACTCTCTATAGTGTATAGGTGATCTGGGTCATTAGAATGATAAGTTCAGTCCATAAGATAATAATTTAGGTATAATGAGATGGTGAACATGAGCCTTTTCATCACCATGAAGGTATAAACTGAAGGATAGAAACATGATTGGTATTTTTAAAGTGTACATGAATGATATGTTGTATATAATTATATTTTTATATATACATCCCCCTTAAGTAATGTATAATGATGAAATTACTAGGTTAAAGCAAATAAATTTATACTGAGGTGTGCGAAAAAAACCTTGCCTTTGATTGAGCCATAATGAATTTGTTGTTGGTGTATGACATGTAACCAAGAGCATGTTACAGTATAAATCACTAAATATAATATTAAATTTAATAATATAAATTCTTAAAATATAAATAATTCAAGGAAGGAGTACACCTATGTGTTGATACAACCAAGTTGCCCCTTGGTACTTTTCTTTGGTAAAAATGCTTCCTTATAAATCATTGGAACTGTAAGAGGTTTAGAACTAAACCTTTGAGATTTGAAGAGGGAATTTGGAGGTTATTTATACCAATAATCTTGTGCAAGAGTTACTTGTGATGTGACCATTGATATCTCTAAATCTCAATCACAAAACTCAAGTGAATGTATAATAAAGCTAGGTTAAGTGGTATTAAAAACACAACCTAAAAAAGGAAAGTAGTGCTAAGGCTATTGACGACATATAATATCAATTGCACTTCTCAAAGGAGTTATCTGTTATAGATAGGAAAGGATAAAAATGGTGTTTCTTGGTAAAAATAATGCTTCTTGGTAAAATGTTTTGAATATGTATTTGAAATTTTTGGTGCACTTGCATGGAATATGCATATTTAAGGTGTTTCAATCCAAAGTATCTATCAAAATATAACCTCTAATCTATAAATATATATAATATATATCAAAAATATGAGAAAATTTGTCCCAAGTCTATAATAATTAGTGATAAATGTATATGATTCTAACCTAAGTGTATATATGAATCATGTAAATTGTATCAAATTATTCTAACTGTGTATGTATGGATTCATTTATTTATGACATTCCCCCACTAAATGTATCCTTTTTTAAGGTGAAAGGAATGGAATATGGTAGTCACCTTACCTTCAAAGGATAATATCACTATGTTATCTATGTATAAATCATGTAGCACATAAGAGTATCATGTTTAAGTCAATATATAAATGAATCTCATAGTACGTGATCACAAAAAGCCCTAAGATGCATGATATGGATCATGGAAACATCTATGAAGTAACAATAAAAGCTCAAAAAATAATCAAGAAAACACACAAGAGCACTCAATGTTACACAAAAGGGAGTTTTAGGAGACTGCAACAAAGGCACATGTTCAAATGCCACACACTCAAAGGGGATACATACTAGAATGCACAACCACAAAAAAATATCACACAATAGATCAATGGCACACAAGAAATGAAAATATTCAAATGTCCCCCAAGAAATATAATAGAAAACATTAAGTACACCCAAGGATGTGACAATTTCAATAAATGAATTATAATCAACCAAATAAATAAATCATACTAGTCCCTACATATGTGTTAAAAAAAATTCATGTAACATAATAACACAACACACCAAATACAGAGTGTAAGATTTAATCATGAGTATAGGCATGCATAATTTTTAGTATATAATATCAACTTAATAATGTAAAAGTATTCATAAAATAATATAACTTATATAAATAATGATAAAAAAGAAGCAAGATGCCTCCAATTTAGTGTGTCATGTGAGAAGAGGAAAGGTCCAACATATGCATGTGCATGTATCATGTATATTATGTATACCTGTACCACACTAAAGTATGTGTGTATATATAAAAAAATGATATGATATCTACTAAATAAAGTAAACAACATATATTCCAAGGATCTATTAAACATGTGTATGTTGAACATATATATATATATATATATATATATATATATATATATATATATATATATATATATATATATATATGTTTTTCTATTTTATTAAAATATTTTAATTTTTCAATTTTTTTAGGAATATTTAGAACTAAAAAGTTTAGCTTATAATCCCATCTAAGGGATGCTCATAACAATCTTTGACCTCAAAATATGGTAAATCAAACTAGTGATATTGCCAAAGGGCATGCATAGGTGTCACATCTAGAACTATAACATCTATGGTATTATACATACATCTCATATGACTCTTTTTTCATGAAGAGGTAACAAAAGGAGTAGTGGTTCTTGGAACCAAATTTTTAGTGATTTGTGGTTTCTTTAGTGTAGATATAATTGGAACATGTTTATTTTTTCTTAGAAACTGGGTGGACAGTGTGGGTGTAGATGAGGACTCCATAGAATCCAATATGTATCTCTGGTGTAAAAATATATCAAATATCATCCACCTAGGAAAGGTTATTTATTATTGATTACCCCTTTCATTCATTATTAACCTTATTAAGTTCTATAATTAGTTATCTTGGAGTAAACTTCTCTTGTTCAAGTGGAAGCTCATACGGAATTATGGAAATTGTAATTATTATGTTGGTATGAATTTATTCAATACATCCTTGGAAGGTACCATGTATAGTTTATATATCTAAGGTCATCCTAATAACATATCAAAGAATCTCATGTATGGTATAATAAAAATGGTAGTGATCACATGTGTTGGACCAACTTTTAAAGGTAAATAAAATTCACAAATAACCTACTGTGATGTCCCATCAAATGATTTGACCATTTTGGTTGAAGGGTGTAAATAATCATGTGTATATCTAAAATGTGTAAGTAATTTAATGGTACACACATTCTCACTATAAAAATTATTTACCATAAAAATATGTATAGGTTTATGATCAAGGCATGCTATAATAAATAATGAGTGAAAATATGAATCATCATCCATAATTTCACTATCATCGAATGTAATATAAGGTTTTTGAACCATAGGAGTTATAATGCATGTAAGTGTGCAAATAGTATCATATAATGTCTTCACATTATAAGGTGTAAGATGATGTTAATAATATGTCATTTTCACTTTTGGGTTTTTCTTAGAATGATCTTGTAATGGACCATTAAACATTTTTTGGTTTTGATGGTCACCAAGTTATGACACTAAATCCTTTGGAGGATTATCAAAGGTAAGTTGTTGATATTCAGTAAGGTCTTGGATATTGTGTTTCAAGGTATAAAATATGTTTTGTATAATGGTTGGTGCCTTGGTGATATTCATAATATACATTGAAATTATATCTTTTTTGTAAAGGTTGACTCATATCAAACTCTATAGGAAGAGGGATAGATATGAGATGATAATCCATCATATTATTAAATAAAAAAGTTAGAGACTCAGGTAATATTGCAAATTGTCTCTTAGTTGTATTAGATAAGATAAGATGATTAGGTTTTTGTGACATAACATTAATCATTGTGGTTGATTCCTTTTTAAGTTATGTAGGTTTTATCTTATTATTTGGTTTGACATGAAACTTTGTAGTAGATGTAGTCAATGTGTTTGATACATAATTAAGGTTTTTTAATGCAATAACTTTCATCTCACAATATTATATAATATGGCATAGTCATCAAAAATTTTAAACTTATTAAATATAATATGCTAATGTATTGATGCAAGAAAACTTTGCACAAATATGTCTTGAAGCTCTTTATCTGTCATTGGATTTATATTTTTGGCCAACATTGTTTTGTATCTCAAGACATATTCATTAATAGGTTCATTGGTTCCTTCTTAATTATTAGTAATTTGTGCATATGACATATTTTTAGTGATATTTGATGAAGAAATTTTCTAGAAACTCTTTCGTTATAGGTTTGAATGCTTTCACTGATTAGATTAATAAATCATAGAACCATCTTAAATCATAGTATTTTAGGCTCCTTGGAAAATATATGGTCAAAATTTTATCATTTGAAGCATAATAAAGGCATTTTTAATGGAAATATTGAATATAATTTTTAGGATCACCCTCGCCATCATAAAATGTGAACTTGGGTGCAACAAAACTAGTTGGTAAAGGGTGTAAAGATATCTCAGGTTCTAGAGGATCATGTAATACATATTGTGAAATAATAGAACAAGTTGATTTAAAATAATTTTTTTTTATGTTGGTAACCTTAGCCTTAAAATATTAATTAACTTGGAGAAGATTTTTCACAATAGACCCATTGGAATTTAGAATTGGTACATGAGAAACCACCAAAGGGTATGAAAACACCAATTATTTTGATGCAAGCATTGAAATTGGTAATTGGGTTGAATTATTAATTTTTCCCATGGAGGATGTATAAATATTTTTTCCATATAAGGGTTTAAAGTATTGGATGTGGATGCACTATCCTTAGCATGTTTATTGATTTCTTATTTCATAACATGTAAGAATGTATTGATTAATTGTTTATTTGTATTTATATTCTTGATTAAGGATTTTTTATCTTCAATTTCGAAATGGTATTTATTAAAATTTTACATATTTGATAAATTCAAATAAATATTATAAAATTAATGATTTAAATTTAGATATACAAATTACCAAAATTAGAAACCTTAAAAGGCTAAATTTCTAGAGCAAATTGGGATTTTCATGAGAAGACATAGAGGCTAGGTTCACCAAATGTTTAACCATTTTTATGTTTGGATAAGGGTTAAGGGGTAGATTATAATAATAAAATGGATGAATAAAAATATTCTATAAAGGCCAATTAAATTAATTCAGATAATATAATATATTGAATCTGTAAAATTACCAAATATAGAAAGTATAATGCCAATTGATATTAAAATAAATATAATACAAAGAAGATATAATAATTATCTATTTTGTATATGTTAATGCATATTTTATATGTTTAGGTATCTAAATAGGTATATTTATGCTTAATATCCCTCATCATATTCTAGAAATATTATTTTTAGAGGCTTGGAGAGTTATGCCAACCTATGAACACTAGCTTTGATGCTCCTATATATGAATCAAAACCTTTGTGTTATATGGAATATTACCTATATTTATAAGTGTCCACCTAAAACTATTAGGGTTTCCTCTCACCTTTATATTGATGTTTATGTATCATCTGCACAGGCTCTATATGAGTATGCATAGCTCAAATCCTAGTTCTTCACCTTAGGTTATGTCACCTTGCCAAAAATGGGTAAATGGTATTATTAAGTTGAGATGAATTTAAATATCCCTTTGTCAATGTGCACTTATTAAATATCCAATAATCTGAGGGCCTCAAACATATGTAGTTCTTCCCTAAGTGTGTGTTTGTTTGTGAACAAGGGTTCAATTTGCTAAATGCAAAGACATGCAATTATCTAGCTAATAACTTGTAAAATATTGATTATGGGATATTATTTGAATTATTTAGACCTATAATATTAGTAATCCTATTATTGATATAAAAATATATGAGAATATATTATTATAATTTAGTTTTATAATTAATTGAATGATCTTGAATAGGTGCTTTCTTGGTAATTTATAGGTGAATAATGAGTAAGATTTGATTTATATTTATACCACACCTTTTTAAAATATATCATAGAAGGGTTAAATAAGACAAATAGGACAACCCATATGTTTTAAAATATTTTGAATTATGATGATTTTTTAGGTACAGGCACTAGATAAGGAAATTGAACACTAGCATTGATGTTAATTTCCTTATGGAAAACACAAGTGTCAAATAAGGTAGGAAACTAATTAAGGTTTGTAACAAGAAGTAAAAGATATAAATCATTTTTTAAGAAATATATAGTGTACAGGTGATCTATGTCATTAGAATGATATGGTTAGTCCATGAGATAATTAGTTAGGCATAGTGAGATGGTGAATGCAAGACTTTTTAGTAGTAGGAAGGTATAAAACTAAAGGGTTGAGTCCTGATGGGTATTTATCAAGTGTAAAATACCAAGATGTTATATATAATTAGATTTAAGTATATATAATATGTATTATAATAACTCAATTTTTCTATTAGATTATATGATCTGTGGTTATTTTTGTGAAATTTTGAATTTTTCACTATTTTATCATTTTAAGAGTTGAAAATGTAGAATCTAATGTTTTCAACCTACCAAGATATGATCATCCAACTTGTGACATTATTATCCTAAATGGAAGAATAGTGTCCTAGGTGGGATGTTTCTATCCATGTTTTTGTCCTGATTTGATTGATTTTTATTTTTGATATTAAATGATTCTGCTAAGTTTGTTAACATGTATACTACATTTAAATAGATATTATACTTTGTGGATTCTATTTTAATAGTGTGATCTACATGCCCATGAGTATTGATATAGATGACACATTTAAAACTTTATTATATTTGAGGTTAGATGACATAGATCAATAGATATTGGAGGAGGTTGGTTTAGTGCATGTTGACCAATTCACTAAAATTATATATAATATTCATTCAATGAATAATTAGTGAAGTGATGGAATACTCATACATTTAATCTTTAGTTATCAATGGATGAGATAACCATGCCACCAGAAGATGTGTGGCATATATTACGGATTCCAATATTTGGAGATAGGGCCATGGTGATGGATGTGGAGGGTTTAAGATATATTTAGTTGTATCATAGATATAATGATATATAGAACTAAAGGTGCCAATCAGGATAGTACCATCTTATTGGAGAAGATTGTACAGTTTGATGTTTCATGTGAAAATTTATTTGTTCTATACTAAAATCATTTGTAGCAATAAATGGAAAATATATAGCTATTTTATATCATATGTACTATATATTCCAATCCAATGAGGAGAGACATATAAGATATTTCTAGGGGAATAACATTATAGCCCATTTATATTGAGAGTTATATAGATTTACATTAGAGGTGTGCATAAATAGTCTTAGTTAAACTACATTGTTGCATGTATGGGTATAAGAGAACATCAATATGATGCATCCATTTATTAGTCATCATGAGGATTAGGTTCATCCTAATATATTGACATCTTGGTGGGTGATACCAAAATAGAGTAGGTTAATCACCATGGGGTATAGGGTGATTTTATATAGGTTGATACCTGCTATGATTTAGTGGTGGTTGTATATAGAATATGGGCTATGGCCTGAGGATGTCTGAGAGTTGAAATGCATATGATTTATTTTGTGGATACAAGATCAATTTTGTGGTATATATGATAAATTTTTGTATGAATGAGTGACTCAACAATTTATATGATTTAGGATATGCCTCTAGTGCCCTATCCATAGAGGTAGAGTATTTGATAAAAAATTAGTGAAAATTTGAGGTGACATCCAAATGTTTTTATTTGGTTTCATGTATGGTGATAAATTTAGACCTATTATTTTAGTATTAGAGGGTGATGATGTAGGATGTATAAGAACTTAAACATAGGGTGATGAGGCTACATTATTTGTAGTTGGAGTGGATGATCCTTATGTTATGCCCCCATCATAAGGTGGAGGGGATGGAGATTGAACATGTGGACATGGAGAAGGTGGATGTGGATCAAGATCACCACTTTCACCACAAACTACACCTCAGCCTACATCATAATCGATTGATGGAGATGCCTATGTTGTTATTATTGTTGTGACTAGTATATCTAAGAAGAGTATTTGTATGATTATGTGTATATGTGTTAGTCTATATCCATATATATATTTTTAATAATGTATTATCATAATGTGGTATTTCAAATGATGCGTATTAGTTGATTATGGGTTATGCAACCATTCATACTTGGACATGGAATGTGACCTATCAAGTAGTGGGTAGTGGCTTGGTGTAATGAGTTGACCAGATTTTAGGTGAGAACACACATTTTTTTGATCTATGTGTGATATAAAATATGGCATATACTATAGTTTCCATCGAGCATGATGAATTAAAATTAGAGCTTGATAGATAGGCTGGATGGATTTATGATTCTAATATGTCTATGGATTTTATTGATCAAATTTTTACTTTGTAGTTTGAGCACACATGTTCCATTATTCATATCAATATATATGATAAATAAATTAGATTCTATAATTCATGTTTATGATCATGTGGAGTGGTAGGATGAGATGGAGCCTAGAATTAATAGGTTATGGGCCAATCAATAGTGATAGTTTAGATGATATGGATGCCCCCATCATTGATTGAAAATTATATTGTAAATAAGATTTTTGACACACACACACCCACACACACACACACACACACACACACAAACACACACACATACATATGCATGCAATTATGTATGTATACACCTAAATTTTCTTGATTCACTTATCATCACTAACATTACTATTATTTGACACTAATTTTACTTATTTTGTCTAATAACATTTATCTCTTATAATTATATCATAATATTACCCCTTATAGTCATTTTATATTATCCTTTTTCTCCATCCACTAAGATTATATTATCCCCATCAATATATTAATTATTTTAATCATGTCTTAATCTTATCCTAATCCCACTTGTACACTATATTGGAACTTAAAATTCCAATCCCACCAACCCTAGCCTATTCTTAGGCTCTCCTACATCTCTAGTCCCTAATCACCTATCCTAATCCCTTATTAATATTGCTCATACCCCTAATGGATTATATAATTCTATAATTTTATAATCCCCTCTATCTTAACCCTTCCTCTCTAGAAGCCTCTATCTAGAGGCTTTCAATAAATTTTTAATTCTTTAGATAATCCTCCACCATTGATCTTCTTAAATGTAACTTTAAATGTTGTCCATTGATTTTCCCCCTCTCCTCTATTTAAATCCATCACCCTACATGGCCAAGGAAATAGATAAAGTGATAATACCTCCATGTCAATATTATAAACCAATCCATCCTAATCAAAATCATTGACCAAGCCAACATCATGTTGAAAATATGAGTCTTTGGTAAGCAATCCATAATCCAATCTCCATCCATAATCAATAAGTATTTTTCTTGTTTTGAATCTTCTTTACATCATTTAACTTTAGGTTATACTGTTGGTTTTAATGTCTATTTTGCTTGCATTATAGCCTAATGGATCTAAATTATGAAGTAGATTGATAGTTTGGGTATTTTGGTTAAACTGCATAATCAAATCTCATTCACTCAAAATTTTCATCTTATTGTATATATATATGAGATCATCCTTTATATGTTATTGTTTTACATTGTATGTTATATGCTTAGAGTTTCCACATTTATGAGTTTCATAATTTGATTATTCTCTCTCTCTCTCTCTCTCTCTCTATATATATATATATATATATATATATATATGAGATCATTTTTTATATGTTATTGTTTTACATTGTATGTTATATGCTTTGAGTTTCCACATTTATGAGTTTCATAATTTGATTATTCTTAATAGAATATTAAAAAACTATGAATGTTGACATGTTGAAAGAAATAATTTTATGTTAGTATTAATTACTTTTTAGTATCATGTATGTGATATTTTCACTCAAAATCAGTTTCCTAAATTGTTTGAAAAAATCAAGTCATTGTAATTTGGTTGGCTGATATAATTTTGAACAATTCAACATGGTTGTACTTCTAATTGATTTACTACCTTGTTGACTTGTAATTTTTCCTGATCCATAGATACATGATTTAATTTTTTCTTCCATATTATTTCTAGAAGATATAGATGCACTTCTAAGTTATAATTTTTGAGAATTAGTTAATATACCTCTTTTAATATAACCTCTATTAAGAGTTTGAATTACCAATGGTTCATGTATAGGAATATCTTGGGATAACTTGGTTGTCATAGTATGTGAACTAAAAGAAGTAATTCTTCTAGTGGTTTGTTTCTATAAATTCTAGTACACCATTTTTTACTTGAAATGAATGTTTTGGGATGTCTCAATATTCTTAAAATAACTACTAGAAGGAGTAGGAGAAGAAGACCTTGTTGTCTTATTCTCAAATGTAATAATTCATATATCAACAAGTTGTGTAATATTTTTTTTCCAAATCATAACAATCATTATCATTATTCACATTAATACCAAGGTAAGTGAAAAATGGTTAAATTTTTATCTTCTCAAATTTGTGTAGTGGATGACAATAATTTTTGAGGAAGACTAATCAATTGCTTATCCATTAATGTTTGTAAGATATCATGTAGTCTATCTCTAAAATGAACAAGCTGAAGTTGTTGTTTATTAGTAAAATTAAAAGCTTTTACTATAAGATATATTATTTAAGTTGATTTTTTTCCTTTATATAAGACCATTATTGATTGTTCTTTACTATGAAACATTGGTTTAGAATGAGTCCTAGATGATAGCTTATGAACCTCTTTTATCAATTAATTTCTTTTGTAAACATATTTGATAATGATTTTTCCTTTTAGATAAGATGCATTATATTCCATCATAATTGATTCCTTATTTTTATTATTGATTACTCACTCACATGCGTAGTAGTGTACACCCATATTTAAGTTACAAAAAAAATGTAAGGATATTCAATGCTTCTTATTTTAGTGGATAAATAAGGATCTTATTGAATATCAACTATATTTTAAAATATGAAGGTTGATATGTCAAATATTAAAACATTATTGAATCAAATAACATATACCTAATAGACTCATCATCACATTGATTTAAACATTGTATATGTTCCAATGCCAATTTAGGCATTTCATGCTTATGATAATCTGAGAAGAGTATATCTTCTAACATTTTAAAGGTAGGTAGAGAAACATTAGGAATAATATGGAACCAATTATATGGACATCCTTTAACAATATTTATCCATTTTTTGTTGAATGAACAAAAGAATGTACATATTGTCTTAAATGATTTGTAGGTTTTCCATGACCATCAAATAAGAGAAGCATAGGCATCATAACTTTATTGGACAAGGATACTCAAATAAATATTGTGTAATACATTAATATTGAATGATATTATATTTTATATTAGCATGACATGATAAAAATTGTAAATTAATATATAAAACTTCCTTTTGGAGGTTTCCTATAACATTCATCATAGACACAATATGGCCAATAAGAATGGTGTTGGTTTGGAAAGGTACACTCATGGGTTATAATTTATCATCTACTTGAAACATAGGTATAATAAAATCATCATGATTATCATTGCATTTTGAGACCACATAATTAAATAATTTATAAAAAAATCATATAAGATCATTCATATCACATGATGTTTGCAAAGAAGATATTATATCATTTTAAATGTCACAAAGATTTTCATGTATAAATTGATTATTGTGTAAATTTTTAGAAAGAGAAAATTAAATACTATGCTCATGTGCTTCTATTTGTGTTTCTAGAGAGAATGAATAACACTTGTTGCTTAGAAAGAGATAAAAGGAGAATCACACTAAACTTTTGTAGCATTTGCATCATTGATAGAGAGATAATGATAATCACATTTTTCATTTGCAACATTTGCATCATCTAGAGAGATAAAGGGAGAATCAAACTCAAATTTTAAAACATTTTCATGATAAAGAGAGAGTAAAGAAGAATCATATTCAACTTTTGAAACATTTGCATCATTTAGATAGAGAAAAGGAGAATAGCATTAAAATTTTGAAAAATTTGCATGATCAAAAGAGTGTAATGAAGGATGAATTTTAAGTTTTGTACCATTTGAATCATCAAAATAAAGTAAATGAGAAGTATATTTTATTTTTTATACATTTGCATCATTTATATTAGGAGAAACATATATGTATATATGAGTAGTGTTATCAAAACTTTGATTTATGTCTTTTTTTTGTTATTGTGCATGTTCATTTTATAAAATTAAATATGATGAAGTGTAGTAGAAAAACATAAAGATAAATGAAGTGAATTTAAATTAATGCAACTTGGGAGGAATAAGAAGATTTACATTAACATCATGTTCTTTTTGTTATAAATTATGGTTAAGAGAGGTTTATAAAGGAACATGGGAGCTAAATATTATATTTTAGAAGTGGTATAGTTTTCTCTTCTTCACTATATAAATCTTCAAAATCAAAGTTAATATTATTGCCTTCACCATAACATTCCTCATATACATTATTAAAATTATTGATCATAAAATAATCATAATTGTTCCATTCATTAGAGTAATAATATGGTATATAATTATTATAAAATACAAAATCTAAGGGATTTGGACCATTAAGGTTTTGGATAGAGTTAATCATTTTAGTACATTCATTATAGTAATCATAAGGCATAAAGTTGATAAAAAATAAAAAACCTAAGGGATGATGAGTATTAAGGTTTATAATAGAGGTAGGCATTTTAGTAATTATAAAAAATAAGATGGTAAGAAAGAATTGAATAATAATTATTAAAACAACACACTCCCACATACAAACCCAAAGGCAAAAGGTTATAAATGAAGATTGAATAGGGTGCAATATAACTAATATATTTTATCTAAAAATTTACTAGTGAAACACTAACCTTTTGATTAGATTAAAACTAATAGAATATAATATGGATACAAATTAGTAGAATAAGCAAAATATATGTTTTGACAACTGTGATTTTGACAATCAAGTTTAAAAAGTGAAATAAATAAATGTTAGAGGATAAAGAAATACTTAGCTTATTTGTCATACTTTCTTGATTGTGTAGGTTGATTGCTTGACCTAAAGCTATGTGAAGTGACTATAGTTTATTTGTTTCTATATTTGGTGACTATTTTTGGTGTGGGATAATATAATTAGAATATGGATAGGTTTGAAAGTTGATTTTGACCCCAATAAGTAGGTCCTATCACTGTAACAGGTTGATTTATAATAATTGACTTGTATTTTTTGACTTTCAACAAGTTTATCATAAGTAGGGAAAGAATGATAGAAAATATTTACCCCTATGGGTTCATCCTATCCCTATTATAGTGAGATTTTAAATCTTTCCCAAATGTTATGGCTAATTCATTAATGCCTACTCTGCCTTTATAAACCTTTTCATGTAAGTATAAGTAAATGAAATATCAAACCCTAGTTTCTTGAACAAACACTAAAAATATAAAATAGGGAGGAATAATTTGAAATGGATTGAGTTGGACTAACCTTGGTTAATCCTATTTTAAATACCAAGTGTTGCACTACATTGACAATTCTCCTAAGAGGGTTCAAACTCAAATGTTGTTCTCCCACTTATGTGTGTGTGTGAAATGGTGATATGTAGATCTAAATATTTTGTCCTATATTTTCACTGGAAAAATAATGAAATGTAACAATAATTTAGATATATCTAAAGTAATTCAATAATATAGATGTATAATTTTTTATAGCTCTTGTAATGTGAAAGTTATTATGATGCAGGGGCATCCAAGGTGAAGGGTAATATTTCATCAAACAAAAATGTGTTAACTTAGGTTTTTATTTTATGTTATGTCCATTGACTTGTTTTTTAACGCTTTTGAACCTCTGATAATTATTTTTTTAAATTATTACTTTGCCTCACAATAGTGAAAATATATTTCATATGCTTATATCAATCTGCATTGACTATTAAATCAAATAAATTTAGAAAAATGATTCTTCAACACAGTGAAAAATTGGTAGGAGAGGCTTTATGAGATGAGATAATATGCATGTAAAAATATTTGAGTTAAATTTCAAATCATTTAGAGCTAAAACACTAATGTAAAATAAGTTTTTGACATCTATCCTTCACCTTGAGATGTCACTTGAGCATTAGGTAATCAATAATTTGGTTCTTAAATGTAGTAACACATGAGTGGCAAAGATTTATAGATTTGTTTTCAACCTCATTGTTTATCCTATGTGTCAAGTTTATGATTTTGTGGAAGTAATACATTATTTTACAATAACTACATGTGACTATATTTATTTTTATGGTGTCAAATGAGTTATTATTGATGGTTAAACATTTAATCTTGATAGTTATCAGAGATGAAATACATAATAATATTGTGAATTTTTTGATATAATTGAAGTTGAAGAGACACCCCATGAAGCTAGGGATGTAAAGGAATATTCATATTAGTCAGATATGTTAGTTTAAATAAACAATAAAGATGATGTAGAGGGTTGTAGAGAAGAGTAGAGAGTGGTTTTATTTTCTTATTTCAGTCTTGGAAAATGATCTTGCAAGGCATATACAATGTACTATGCATTATCCAACCATTTTAATGTCTTGAATAACGAGACCCAAGTGTTTGAAATGTTTATGTCTTCATATTCAGTCTAAGTTGTGTTCTTAGTCTGAGTGAATATCTAAGCATCATAAAATTAGTGGTTTTGCTTAAGTGGATACCCTATATGTACTATTTACTATTAGAGCTATTTTTTTCTACTAGATTGGTTATGAAAATTGCAACTAAGTTAATTTTAAAGTTATGTAAGATAAGTTTGTGTTGAGATAAGTGATTGCATCGATAGGTAATGTTGTTAGAAGAGGGGTATGAACAAGAGGACCTTGAGTTGTAGAATTGGAAAAAATAATGAGAGGAATGAAAACAAGGTTAGTTTAATGGAAATAATGTAAACAATAGGAAATCATGTTAAATATTAGAGTGAGGAATAAGGAAAATTATCTCTATATCTTAGATTGTAAGACATGGGGAATGAAGTTGAGAGTATATTTCTTAGAGACATGGAAAATCTTTCTATTAAACCAAAATTGGATACACCTTGATACAATGGGAGTTTGAATCCCAAGGATATTTTGTAGTAGATAATAGATATGGAGAATGAATTTTAATATGAGTTTATGTTGGAACCCAAGGAGATGAAATTTTCTCATATGAAGTTGAATATCCATGCCTCTTTATGGTGGGATCATGTGAAAGTCGAGAGACAAAATAAAGATAAAGAGAAGATAAAATATTTGGATAGGATGGTAAAAACATTGAAGGCCAAATTTTTACATTTTGATTATCAAATGATTTAATTTATGAAACTATAAAATTTGAGATAAAAAAATATTTAATATCAATGAGTACACTAAAGAGTTCTATAAACTCAATATAGGATCATGATATATAGAAGATGATTAAGATAATGTATAAAGATATGTGAATGGGATTCATTTTGAAATTCAATATGAAATTAGTTTGTTCTACTTGAGAAACATGGAATAATCCTATAAAAGTGCATTTAAGGTGGAAGAAAAATTGTTAAGAAAACAAATGAACTCTAGAGGTAGAGGAAGGTCTTTGAGAGGATGGGGACAAGGCAGAAATAAAAGAGGACAACAAAACCCTAGTGGAGAAGTATTTAGCTCCCAAAATCAGAATTCAAACATAAGAGGAGGTTATTATTCTAGAGGAAGTGAATATTTTGAAAAAGGTAAAGGTGGATTCTTTCAAGCTAAGTGGTTTTAATGCAATAAGCATGCTGGGCATAAAGCCTATTTTTGCTTGAGAAATTATCAAAACAATGGTAGAGGATTAAAGTGAGAAACCATGTCACTTATGGTGATGAAGAGAGTTTTAGGATCCCTAAAACACATGTAAGAGATAAAACAAGGATATGTTTTATTGATGAAAATTTTAGTGTTGAAACTATCCAAGGAAGTGAATTAACTAACACAAATGAAGAGTTTATTCTAGACTATTTAAAAATCTAGTGGTAATTGTTGTAAGGTGGTGATTGATAGTAGTAACATTAATAATTTAGTTTCTTAAGAGATAGTATAAACACATGGGATGAAATGGTTGTTACAACCTATGCCATACATTATTTTTTGGTTGCATAAAGGCCATAAAGTGTTGGTGAATGAGCATTATATGGTGAGTTTTAAAATTTGTTCATATAAGGATGATGTCTTTTGTGATATTACTCCTATGAATGTGTGCCATGTGCTATTGGTAATGCCATAAAAATTTGATAAGATATTCATGCATGATGTAAGATAAAAATCCTACATCATAATTAAGGATGACAAGAGATTCACATTGAGCCCATTGAGAGATAAAGGATATGAGGTGGATAATAGTTCCAAAGTTATGTTGGTTTGCAGTAAAGAGTTTTCAAAGGTGGAAAGGGAAGAATATACATGATTTATTCTAGTTTAAAATACTATGAAAGTTATGATAACCACTAAGGTAAGTGATATTATATGAAAAATTAGAATATGGTAGGATTTTATATTGATATTGTGTCAAGTGAGTTACAAAAGGGACTATTGCCTATGAGAAACTTTAGCCATCGCATGCATATAATTATTGAAACACGTTTTCCAAATAATTTAGCATATAGATTGAATTATATGTATAATTAAGATATAAAAAGGCAAGTGCAAGAGTTTATATAAATGGGACTAAACTAACAAAGTTTAAACCCATGTGCAATCCTAGTTGTGTTAGCATCAAATAAAGTTGGAGAGTGGAGAATGTGTACAGATTCAAGTGTAATAAGTAAAATCACATTAAGTACAAGAATATATTATCAAGAATAGATATCTCAATGGATTGTTTTAGTATATATAGGTACTTCACCAAGATAGATTTGAAGAGTGGGTATCATAAAATTCACATAAGAGAAGGTGATGAGTGGAAGGCCACATTAAATATGAATGAAAAATTATATGAGTGGCTGGTTATGCCATTTAGTTTGTAAAATTTCCAAAGCACATTCACAAGACTCATGAATTTAGTATTGAATCATTTTACAGGTAATCATGTGATAGTTTATTTGTATGAAATTATGTCTTTTTATCATTCTAAAGAGGAGTATTTTAAGAATTTTAAGTTGGTTTTGGATAAGTAGAAAGAAGATAAATTACTAGTGAACTTAAAGAAGTACAAATTCATGCAATAAAAGATGATATGTTTGGTTTTATAATCTTAAAGGATGGGTTAAGGATGGACCCTGATAAGGTGAGGGAAATTATGGAGTGGAATTTTCCAAAGAGTATGTTTGAGGCAAGAAGCTTCCATGATATGGAAAGTTTTTATAGAAAGTTCATCAGAAACTTCAGTGATATATGTGCACCCATTATGAATACTATGAAGGTAGATAAGAAAAAGTTTCAATAAAATTATTTAGTAGAGAGTATCATTAATTTTATTAAGAGAAAATTAATATTGGCTTTAAATGAGTATATATATGAAGAGGTTTGTATGGAAGTGTAGAGTTTGATAATATAATAAAGGAAAAAGTTGAAATTTTGGTTTGTACCAGCCTTTTCCCATTCTAGATAGACCATGGGATGCATTGAGTAGGGACTTTGTTTTTAGACCTCTAAGAACACAATGAAGTAATGACTCCATATTTTTTTTTTGTTGATAGATTTTATGATATGGTTCACTTTTTAGCATGTAATAAGACTAGTTATGCCACACATATTTTGAATTATTTATTTCAATAATATGTAATATTATATGGGTTACCAATAAGTATTGTATCGGGTAGAGATACAAAGTTTATTGGGAAATTTTGAAGGATGTTTTAGAATAATTTGGGCACAAGATTAGACTTTATTTCATACTATAACCTAAAAATAGATGAAAAAAAAGGTTGTCAACTGAAGTCTTAGAAGTATCCTAAGATGTTTGGTTGGTGACAAGCCTAAACATAGGGATTTGATGTTGGCAAAGGCTAAGTTTGCTTACAGTGATTCAGTCAACCCAATTATAATATTTAGTCCTTTTAAAATAGTGTATAGGAGTATCCCTAGAGGTTTATGTGAGTTGAGAAGCACAAATGAGATGAATAGGATAAGTGCAAAAGGTAAATACTATGCTCAAGCTATGCATGATGTGCAATAGGAATGCAAGAGAAGACTTGAATATAGTGATAGAAAATACAAGAAACATGTTGATGTGTATATAATGGAGTTGAATTTTTATGTTGGTACTTGGTTTTGGATCATTTTTAAAAAGATATGTTTATAAAAGGTGATTAAAACAAACTTAAGTGGAATAAGATCGAACCTTACAATATTTTTAGAAAGTTATCAACTAATGCTTATGAATTAGAATTGGTAGATGGAGTAGGCATCTCACATATATTTAATGTATCAAAATTGTACCCATATGTTGATGTAAAAATGACTAAAAACATGGATTTTTAGTCATGGATTAGAGATAGGTTTCTACTAGTAGCCAAAGAGGAAACAAAGGCCACTCTAGACATTCGGATTGGCAAGAAGACAAGGGATAGTGAGCACTACAAGTACTAGGTAAATTGGAAAGATAGAGTAGATGAATATGAAACTTGGATGAATGTATATAAATTGGAAAACATGGTATGTCTATATAGGATCACATAAAGATATCATTATTATGAACTCATGGACATTTTCATCATGCTAGGCATCTGATGTAGGAACATCTAAGGTAAAGGGAAATCTCACACAAACCAAAAATATGTTAGATTATTTTTTTGTCCATGGCCTGGTTTGCATAAAATTATGAGTTTTTGAGAATGATGTTGTAAATTTATTATTTTTCCTCCCAATAATGAAAATATATTTTTTATGCTTTTGTCAATTTGGGTTGACTTTTAAATCACAAAAAATGGAAAGATGATTCTTTAATGCAATGAAAAATGGGAGGAGAGAATTTGTGATATGATAGGACATACATGTAAAAATATATGTGTTAAATTTTATATTATTTGGATCCTCAATGTTAATGCAAAGTAAGTTTTGACATCTATCATTTAGCCTAGAGTGTCACTTGAGCATTAAAGATTTGGTAGTTTTGATCTTGAATGCAGAAGCACATGAGTGGTAGATATTTATAGAGTTTTTTGGAGCCTCATTATTTATCCTCTATTAATTTTATGATTTTTTAGAAGTACTAAGTTATTTTATGATAGTTACATGTGTTTTTCTTTGTTTTTTGATGTGTGGAAGGATATTTAGTTGATAGTTTGGAATTTAATCCTTAAATTTATAGAAATTAAAAGATACCAAACTCTTGTGCATTTTTTAAGATCACATAAGTTGAAGAGACACCCCAAAAATATATGGATGTTAGGGAATATTCAGATTGGTCACAGAAGTTAGTTTAAAGAAATGAGAAAGCTAATGTAGAGGGTAGTAGATCATAGTAGAGAATGGTTCTATTTTCTTGTTTTAGTCTTGGAAAATAAGGATAAAAGGCATATGTGGCATATTGTACATTCTCCAACCATTGTAATTTATTGAATTAATGAAACCCAATTGTTTAAAGTGATGATATATGTGTATTTATTCAAAGTTGGGTTCTTGGCCTGAGAGAATAGTTAGGAATCATAGAATTAGAGGTTTTAATTAAGTGGACATACCTTGTTTATGATTATAAAAAATTACCCCAAATTACTTATATCAAATTTGTATATATATGAATCTTTTAGAATTTGAACAAAAAACCTAACAGTGCACACAATGGACCTAAAAGACCTTCAAGGGGACTCAAAAACAACATGTAGAAAGGGGAAACATGTCAAAAAATAAATTAAATATCAAAGGATGAGATCATCAAGAATGGGACAAGATATAGGATGGTTTATGGTATTTTTATTATATCCTATCTTGATCTCAAAATAACCTCAAAATGACAAAAATGTTTAGATATATCTATTTTCAAATGTGTTTTAAGTAAAGTGGATAGGAAAAAGGGGTCATGAAGTCATATAAAATCATAAATTTAAAGGGGAAAACATAAAATATAAGCACCACTATACGTTTTATTCTTAGATAAGATCCACATAAGAAAAATGTCTAAAATATATTATTAAATAAGATCTCTACTTGATTTGGGTGTTTGCACATGTACATACATACACACACATAACAACACATAGATAAATACATACACATACACATGTATGTATATATTTACATACATACATACATAAATACATACATACACACACACACACACACACACACATGTATATATGTATACATACATACATAAGAAAACATGTGTACACAACAACCACATGTTTTATACATTTTGAATATCTAGTTTAGAGATACTAATAAGGAAGTTAAACCACACATGTGATACATTGTATACATAATGAAAATAAGTGTAAATCATCCTATTAAAGTATATACATATCTCATCCACTAAAAATTCATGGATGCTTGAAAATAGACCTCAGAATTATGGAAAATGTGTAAGCATACCACATGCATGTGAACTATTTGTCAAAATGTATGATAACATACCCTAAAATCACTACTAAATATATGTTGGAGCATGTTACTATAGGAAATAGTTAATTATTTATTTTAAATTGGGTATATTTAAATTCTTCATTTGTCTGTTGAAATATTACCAATTGAATCTAGATTTATAATTGTGTTATAATTGGTTAATTCCTACATTGGTAATAATTTAACAATATATGCTAAATACTTAATATTTAGGTTCAATTTAAGCTATAAATACATCTAGTAACAACTGTAATTATGCCACCCTTATATGTGAATGAAAAGGCACATATGAACCCAAGTGGTACCTAGATCTAATATATATCATATTTTTATCTGATGTTACAATTTCAATGTGTAATGGTAGATGGTAGACTCAAAATTCAAGATCACATGTTATATAACCTAAAAATTTATTTTCAAAGCCATGTTACAAAAAATAACTATTTCAAGGGTAATCAATTTTATCTATCTCTTAAAAATATCTAATGGGAAACATAGCATTTGAAGGTTCTACAAGGGTTGAAAATTTAGACCTTACTTAGAAATTGAATAATTATACTTGTAAATGTAAATGCAAGACAAAAGGCTAAAATAAGGTCTAGAAGAATCAAAATTGAACATATCACTATAGTGTAAATAAGAGTCAATCATATTATTAAAGTATTAATTATATATGTGCCATTTTAGAGAGTCATGTGCATTCATCACAAAACCATAAAAATGTAATTGCATTCATACTATATATCTATGAGAAGATGAATGGAATTTTAATAAATTGACTGTAGTTAGCTAATAGGTAATAACATAAGATTTTTTATGTTATACTTCCATTCTTTTTGAAGCCATTTCTATATCCATTTGTGTTTAAATTTTGGATTTAAGATTTAAAAGAGATGGCATCTCCTAAATGGTATCTCATTTATAATTTTATGTGAGAGAATTGAAATTAAATTTAGATCATTAATTATATCAGTCAATTTCAAACCTGACAAGAAGAAATCAAAATAACTAAGTAACCTGAAAAATGGAGATGACTCTAAATTATTTAGTAATCTGTATTTGGACATAAATTTCATCTCAAATAACAATTATGGAAAGGGATTTAAGTGGAATCATGCATGAAATTAAATTTAATCTAGGAGGCATATTGGAATTTGAGATAAAAAAATTATGCATAGTATTTTTTAGATTTAAGACCATTTTTATTTCTATTTGAAAGCTTACGGGGGAAAAATTAACTATAGATCTGGGCTTATTTTACATCTTAATTATGGATTGTTTATTGTGTGTGTTCATTAGTTTCCACATAGCTCGAGCCTCATATTTTCATGATCTAGGAGAGGCCATCATATACTAATGTCTAGAATTTATGTGTAAATAGTGCAAAATCAAGTGCACACACAACTAATGCAGGATTGATTCATATTGAATATGAAGTTTAGAGATACAAATAATTTTTTTAACCATACATGTGATCCATTGACATAGGCATAATGAAAATAAGTGTCAACCCTAATCGAATATAATTGCATTGATTCTTGAAAATAACACAAATAATTTATTTGTAACCATTGAACTCCATGAGACCATATCTCATTTATGATCAATGCCATTCATAATTCACTGTTGTGGCATATCTCTATGATTAGATTTATTTTTACCCTAATATTTTCTATGACCCTTTTGGTCTATGAAGATGATATATATCAATACTATTATGTATAATTATATATTGAGAATTAAAAAAATTATATATAAATACTATTTTGTATAATTACATATTGAGCATTCAAAAATCATATAAAATAATTCTAATGTGTAAAAATACATAGTAATATTTATATACAATTTTATTAATTCTTAATATGTGAAAATACATAATCAAACTTGTATATAATTTCATGTGGATGTATATTTAGTGGTATTTATTTTTGGAATGAGCAGCCACCCAATATAAATGTTTAATTTAAGCTCAATATTCTAATTTACTTTAAATTATTTTTCCATAGAACTACATTGGGACTTGATTGCATATCACTATGGGTATGTATGGTATCCTATTTCATAAGTGTGGGATTAAAATTTTTTTGGTGATGGCTCATGAATTCTCATAATATGAAGTATATCAGTTACATAAATATCATCAACAAGGATGAAGATAAATGTTAACTTATTCATACTACACTAGACTTCCCATTGGATTGCATAAGTGTCAATTGAAAAAATTTCAATAAAAGGAATATGAATGATAAAGGTTGCTCATTAATACCTCTATTGGTTATGTTCTTACAAGTTAATTTAAACCAATTAGGGGTTTTGAGACTCATAATTATTTTAGAGATTGCTAAAGCTCAATTCAAAAAAATGATAGAAGTTTTTGAAAAACACAAGGATACAAAGGTGCTAAAAAAATTATCATTATAGTATGAAATTATCAAATGAATATCAAACATAGTGAAAAATAATGTACTCAACCTACTAGGATGAAATCACTACACTTTTAGTCTAGCCAAATATCAAACATCTACATATTTGGATATTTTTTTACATATTTCAAATAGCCGTCAAATTATAGGTTATCTCTGACATAATTTTTGGACATGTTTACATGTGATTCTAGCCTTTGATAGTACACATGTATGTCATAATTTATGTATTTATCTAATAAATCTAGGACTATATAAGGATCACAATACACATGTGATCTCAATGAAAAAACCTAAACAAGATCATACATCAAGTGAAAGGGAAAATGTTGATGGCTTATCTAAGGACTAGTTCACACTATATTATATGTTAAACAAGGAAGTGGATAATTCCAAAAGAAGAGTGGGAAAAGTGAACATACCTTTTTTTATAACATGGGGGTGGTGAAGACATAATGGCACTGCATCATGGATTTCTTGACTTATATTGACATCTGAATAAAGTATGAAGACAACCTAACCATCTCATTTGAAGAGACTAGGTTATATAATGTTTTTGATTAAGATTCATGGTAGAATATCCAACATCAAAAAGGTAATGGATTTATCACAAACATAATTGGGACATCTTGTGTTACATGTTATGGTTCTTGCATGAAGTACCCTTGCTACTAATTTTGGTCATATAGTCTACAAAGACTCATGAACATTATTAAAAACATTAATTGAGATGGAAAATTGTAATAATTAGGGTTTTCACATCCTTCATAACAAACACTAATGCCATGATAGAGAAAAAATCAATGCCCTTTCACATATTTTTATACTTTATTACAATTATGCGACTGGGCCTTCCAATTATATCATTTTAAACCCTTATTTTGTCATTGCCTCATACTTATTCATTATCTCACTGTCATTTTTTATTATACAAATTGATATCTATAAACATCCATGCATGTATGTTTACTTTAAACTCACCCTAGTTTGATTATTGGATGTCAATGTAATTTCTAAGTTAGTGGGTGATATTACCAAACTAAAAAATGATAAGTATAGAGGTAGTTAATAAATACTAAAATTATAATTTTTATTCATGTTGTTTCTTTTATAATATTCTATATATTTTTCCTGAGTAAGCCAAACACATACAACTAAAACACTTGTTTGTATTTTATTATTGGAATAGCAGAATTCAATTATCAAAGATTTTTTTTTTATCATGCTAAGATTTATGAAAAATATACCATCAACAAATAAGGAATTATTAGATCCTATATTAATAATTAGAGATAAATAATAATGAAAACATTTTTTATTTTAATCATTTTGAAGTAATCCTGCCATTTAGATGTATTCACTAGTATACTTTGGGCATTTCATATCAATTTTTTGTGCAAATCCAATAGTCTAATGCACATGGATGCAAACAACTTTATAACACAATTTGTGTTGGAATTTATGTTGAAATAAATGTTTTTAGATAAAATTTCATGAGATTCAACATTTATTACACTCTATAAGTCAAGCTAAGGCCTTGAAGTACATGTTTTGATGAAATGTACACTAGGAACAAAAAATATTTTTTTATAAAAAATAATGCCACTAAAAATTTATTTATTTTTAATATTTTATCGATAATTATATGTATTATTGATTGAATAATTAAATAAATGGAACCCTAAAAACTAAACCATGTGACTATAATCATGAAACCTGTACTCTAAATAATGAAACTTAAATTGTAAACTACAATCTATAAATTGTAATTCTACATCAACCCACTCTAAGAACATTCATAGGTTGGATATATTTTTAATATAAATCTTAAGTTTAAAAACAAAAAAATTTAACAATACATGTGAACCATAATGAAAATAGGAAAATTGAAACTTGTTTACACTATGCTTGTAATGTTTCAAGTTTATTTGTTGGATCACATTGAATATGAAGTTTAGGTCATACATGTGAACACTACATGTAAACAATGGTGAAAATAATATTATTGACATCTCTAATGGTTTACATTTAGTGTATGTAATTTTCTATTCTAATAAATTTCATAGGTTGGATTCCTTTTGAATATGAATTTAGGTATAATATCAAATGTACACATTATGCATCTGATTGACACTTTAAACTATGAAGTTTCACATGTTCACATTTAGAGTGGGTTCATTCATACTATATACATGAACAAATATTATTAGAGTGGGTGCCCATCCACTCTAAATGTGAACCATTTCAACCATAGTGAAAACTAGTGTCAAACACCATATTTGCATTATGCCTGAAATGGTTCACATGTATTATTTAATTTCTTTATTATTAGAACTTAAGATTTATATTAAAAATTAATATAACATACTAAATTTATTAGAGTAGTTTTCCACCCTTTATAAATGTGAGTCAATGAAAGCATAATTAAAATAAGATGATTGAGAGTTATTTTCACTATGCTTGTAATGGTTCACATTTAGAGTGGGCAACCACACACTCTAAATGTAAACCTACAAAATTTAATAGACCTAAGTGCCAATTGAATTCATATTATATGCACTTGTTTTTAGACCTAAGATTGATATTTGGAATGAATATAATTCACTAAATTTATTAGATTTAGTGGATTCTCACTTTAAATGTGAGAAAATGTAGGCACAGTGAAAATAGGATGGTTGACACGTGTTTGAACTATACCTACAATGGTTCTCATTTTGGGTGGTCAATCACTGTAATAACATTGGTTCACATTTTTTGTGGGTGTATACCCACTCTAAATGTGATCCTATTAAATTTCATAGACCTTAGTGTTAATCATCCACATAGAGTTTGCACTTGTTGTTAGACCTAAGCTTCATAATCAAAATGAATCCAACATGTGATTGACACTTATTTTAACTATACATGAAATGATTCACATATTTAGTGGGTGGAAACCCACTCTAATAATTTTTATTCACATTTAGAATGGTGACCACCCACTCTAAATTTGAACCTATTAACGTTTATAGAACTTAGTGTCAATCAACTACATAGTGCTTGCACTTGTTAAAACTAAGATTCATATTCAAAATTAATATAACATATAATTTTTTTTTAGAGTGGTGGTTTCCAACTCTAAATGTGAACCATCACATATAAAGTGCACGAAAGTTTTAATTGTCATATTTTCATTATTTTTATGTATAGTTCACACAAGTTTCAATCATCCTATTTACAAGTATAATTCATAGACCAAAGGGTCATGGATAGTGTTTTTAATTTATGCTAGACATAAGATTAATATTCAAAATGAATCCAAACTATTATTAACACTTATTTTCACTATGCTTGAAATGGTTTATGTAAACACTTAAATCCAGACACTTCATGCCAATTTTAACTATTCTATGTTATTCATACAACCAAACACTAATTTATTATATCATATGAAACCATCAATCATACAAGAATTTTCATGTAAAATATTTACCACACATTCTTTATCATATTTACAAACTGTATCATATCATCCATTTCATATAATGAACCCCTAATTTACTTGTTATCATTTGATATCACCCCTAGTCAATTAATCTATTGAATCAATTATACAATTGAATTTACTTCATCTTAATAATATGAAATATGGATTAATTAATAATTAATAATTTTAATTATTTGATAATATAATCCATACACATTTCATATTTTTAATAAATAAAATAATTATGCTTTCCTTATTAAACCTATGATGTCATCCAAAATCCACTTCCCAATTTAAAATTCATAAATATTACACTAAATCCAAGGTCAAAATCCCTTTTCCAAGACAAATTCAATTCAAAGAGAAAAGTATACAATCAAGGTCTAGGAGTAAATACATATGCAATCATAGGATATGACATGATCTTACATGCCCCAAATCTTACTAAATGGATTCTCTTATACAATCCAAACATTCTCAAATGGAATATCTTACACACTCCAAACTTTCATAAGTGGATTTATTACATACTCAAACCCAATGATTTATGAGGAGTGTTCATACTCCACCCTTGATTTTGATCTTCATCTAATAGTTGAAATAACTTTAGAAAATATATAAATTAAGGATCCCTCTCCTCATTCCAATAATATTTTTTATGAAATGAATCATTGACACTTTATCTATCAAGAGATTCAATCAATCAACCATCATCCAATCAAGAACATCATCTTTGCAAGGGCTTACATTTTTGGTTTGTCCATGCACCATCCTAACTACATAATCATCACATTCAAAGCAAAATCATATCAACAAGAGGGTAGTTGATGGTATATCAGTTGTTTGATTCACTTTCATTCATTTTATCTCCATTTGAGGTTATATGTTTCATTGGTTAGATAAAATATTTATTTGTGTATTTGGTTTTGATTATATAATAATTTGATAACTTGATAATAATATTTATTTTTTACACATTTTGGCACATCTAATGGGAATATGCACCCAAAAATCATCCTTGAAACCATCCTAACCTCTTTTCAAAATAATTCTGAGTTATTTTGAGCCAAATTTCAATAAAAATGGTTAATATTTTTTGAAATTGACATTTATATGACCTTGACATAATATACCTATATTTTGGTGAATTCATAATTGACATTGGCAAAATCTCTCTAAATTTTATTGATACGTTTAGTCATCTGACTAGTTTTTCTGTTTGTATAACTTTGATAGAATTGATATCTATTTTAGTAGCATTGTTAGTCCCCTAACTATTTTATATGTTTGTAGAACTTTGACATATTGACATAGAATTTGGTAGAATCACTTTATATTTTAGTGGTAACAATAGTCCTCTGGCTATTTCTATGTTGTATAAATTTAGTGAAATCAATTTATAATTTGCTAAAAACATATTATGTTTTGGTGTAACTAACCTTTAACTATGTTCTCTACGATTGTAATAAATTGGTGGAATCACCCTTTACTTTAGAAAAAATGCATTATGTTTTGGTGGAAACACTTTGTAACTCTTTGTTTATTTGTGATTGCTTTAAATTGGTGGAATCACCTTGTATTTCAACATAAATTCTCTAAGTTTCAATGAAAATTCTCTATGTTTTAGTATAAATGCTTTATGTTTTGGTGGAATTACTCCATTCTATTTATGTAGGTTTTCCACATAATAGGGTGATTTTTAACAAACTACTATTCCTTTTCCCCAAGTTTCACTTGTCCAAAATCAAGAATCAATCAAAAAACATATTTTTTTAGTGCTTAAAAATAATTCACGTTTTGACTTGGTTCACTAAGAAATAATTATACTTGTTTTGATTTCTTGTGTGTTTTTTTAATGATAATCTAAATGCGTATACTCTCCTCTTGCATACATTACATGATTCATGAGGATCAAAAATGTTTCGATTATAATTTTTTATCACCCCATCCTAAAACAAAGTCATATATGATTTCCTCTTATACATTTTAAGTGACCCTAATGATTATAAATAACCAAGTTTCCATTTTTTTTGGCTATGTGACTTGAAATTTGATCCCCAAGTGAAAGTCTTTAGGTTTCAAAAATGAGGGCCCAACACTAGGACAAAACCCATATTATGGAGGGGTAAATAAATTAAGGGAGGAGCTATCATTATTAGTTAATTAATGTCATGTTTTATGCTCAATATGAAGTGAGAAAGAACCCCTTGTAGTTTTATTTTATAGAAACACTCCACTGAAATCCTGTGGATGGAGTATGTGTAAATGGGATAGACCATCTCGTGTAGCCCATTAATTATCCTCTTCCATGTATTTGGGCCTCATGTACTAATATGTATGTAAGGGATACCCTTGATTGAGACTTGTTTAGCCTAGTTTAAGACTTATTAGTCATAAAATATTAGTATTAACATAGAAACTAAACTCCCCCAATATACTTACAATAATAACTTGAAGTGAGGGTTAAGAGATTAACCTAATCCCACTTCTTATGCGGTAGATAAATGGTCTAATAGTTATGTTACACACCTATTTACACTATTTTAGGGATTTTGAATTAGGTGTTATTGTGTGTGTTTTTGAAGCTCGTATTGATTAAAGACTTAACACCTTAAAAATTAAGCACAATCAACAATAAAATGATCCAAAATATAGTTACAAATCTAAATCAAAGGTCAAAAAATTAAAATATGAATCAGAGTTCAAATAATTCAAATATAAATCAAAAGACAAATCAATCCAATTCTAAGAAGTATACCAGACAAAATTAAATAAGGAAAGCTAATTTAAATCAAAGAAAATCTAAATCAATATTATGATCTTAATCTTAGATAATCAAAGTAATTTTAATCTTAAAATTTGACTTTGATCCAAATTCAAAGCCAAATATACATCCAAAGTCAAATATCAAAACAACTAAAGATAATTAAAGTTACTTAAAATTAAAAATCTAAATTCACATTTTTAATCTCAAAACAAATCCAACATAAATGACACATCTCACTATAAGTGGAGTTAGATATAATCCTAACTTTGATGAGGATTTTGGTGAAAATACATTTTGATTTGATCAAGACCAATAAGTTCATGCTCATGATTACAAAGAGGTTAACCCAAATGACTATGAAACTAAAACCCATAGTTATCTACCTAAAATGTATCTATGAAAAGTTTAATTTGAGTAATGAATCTTCTAAAACAAAGATGACACCAACTTATGATTATTAGAACTAGGTGCCAAATTTATTACTGGTTAAGCCCTAAAAAATTTGTAACATCTTATACACATAAAATATGATGATATTAAAAATCCACATCAATATAGGGACACTTATAGTCACACCCCAAATCAATATTAATACAATGTTGAAAATACACATCTAAATCATGAATATACAAGCACAGGGAAATTGAATCATGTAGAGCCACCCCCTCCAGATACAATTCAAGTTATGATTGAGAAATTACAAAATGTAAGCCTAGTACTTGTTACTTTAGCCTCTACCTTAAATTATACTCAATCCATCTCATAAAATCAAGTACCTACAAACCCACCATCTAAAAAACTAAAATCCATTAGTGGGGTTTATATCCCTCATAAATCTAATCCCAATACACCTATATCCACACATCACCATACATAAAATCCACCTCAAATCATTCTATCAACTCATGAATGGAAAGATATGAAATAATATCTTTTAGGACTATAGATGGGAAATTAAAATAAGATGTTAAGTTATAATAATTATATCCATATCCATTCAAAAAAGTCATTTTGTAAATCCCTTTCCCCTCTCACTTTGAGGCACCCCAATTTGATAAATACAAATGGAAGTGGGATCCATTTGATCATGTTAAGGAATTATTCATTGTTTTCCAAGAATTTTCTTGTAATGAAATATTTATACTTAGGTTATTACATCAAATCTTGGGTGGCCAAGCCCTGGAATGGTTTCCCCATTTGCCTAAAGGGTATCACTACTTTTAATGATCTATCAGAATATTTTTGAAGATAATTTTAATATAATGTATAACATGGGTTGACAATGATGGATCTTTACAACTCTAAAAAACAAGAAAAATAAATCTTCTCATCCTTTTTACAATTATGGAATAGCTTATATATCATATTTCCTCATTCAATTCCTAAAAAATAACTAGTTGTATCTTTTCTTTAAACCTGACTCTAGAAATGGCCTTTCATATATGATTACAATGTGCCACCACATTTTATGAAATCATTGAGAAAGGTGTATAAATATAAAAGGCCCTCATTGATAATATTTTGGTCAAGATATATTATAAATACTATCTAAATCAACATTCAATGTGTGCTCAATCATATATAGGTAAACCCAAGGTTTTTAACAAGAATAAAAATGTAGTGGGTGATGGAATTACTGAATCCAAACATGTACATAATGTTCAACTAAATCATGTCTAAAACATACAATCTACTCCAATATTCACTCTTCAATGAGCATCACCTAAGACATAATATAAATTAATTATGTTTACTCCTCTTGGGGAACCCTTATAAGTTTTTTTGTAAAATCTTGTTGTGGAAAACACAGTTATATATCCTTAAATAGAATATTTTAAATGGGGTCAATATAAACCAAAATGATATAAAAAAGATGAATATTGTGACTATCATAGAGTTAAAGATCATAATAAATATAATTTCATGCATCTAAAACATTATTTACAAGATCTACTAGATCAAAGGTAAATTAAGATAAATCATAATGCATTGTCATCCCAAAATCATAAAATGGTAATATTCAAGGATAAATTCATAAATCATAATCAAAATAATCAACAATATTAGAATCAAGATAAAAACCAAGGTTAAAACACCTACACAAATCATGTATCTTATTGTAATGCCCAAAAACATTATGATAATGTTGTTGGATGAATCATTGATAATCACATTTCCACAATCAAAATAAATTCTTGACATCAACCTAACATAACTTCGTGTGTTAGGATATCTATCACGAGACCTTCTACATTACATTCCATAAACCCCGTTCAAGTTTGATACTTTGTATTTCAACTAATCGATGCCCCAAAGTCAAAATTTAAGGTCTCACTACATCAAAATATAATAATAATCAAATCAAATGTCTTCCTAATTCTAAATAAAAAAATTCCATGTCTAAAAATAAAAATAAATATGATTGAACGTTTGGAAAAGAATCTAATACATATATCCATCTTGGATCTTCTGAGAACATCTACTATTCAGAAAGATTTTCTATATAAGCTACTTCAATAGTCAAATGTTCCCATTCATATTGACTCCTCTCAATTTCAAGCACTTATAAGACATTTATCCTCATAAAAATCACCTTTGATCATAATGCTATCAATCCAATAGAACCATAACATAAAAAACCCCTTTACATTGAGGTGATCATTTCCAAATAAAAAATCAAATGGGTACTCATAGAAAATAGATCAAGACTAAATATTTGCATGCTCAAATTGGTCAAGAACCTCAAGTATTTTGAATTGAAATTGGAATAAAACATCATTAACATAAAGACATATAACAATGTATAAAGAGAGTCAACTGACACTATTTATTTTCCCACAAATATTATCTTGTCACATATCAAACCCTCTTCCATGCCATTGATATTGATCTATCATATACCTTCTCTTCAGTCATCCATGGATTCATTACATACATGTTATTCCTTATACTTTACATCAGTGCCTCAAAGTATCATATTTTGTTATATAGGTGATAATTGATGGTGAACCACAGCCTTATCATTATTTCAATATATTGGAAGTTTAATATAGATAGAACCGTCATTATCCCATTATAAGTCATGATCCTAAAATATTAATAATATTGTGCCTGAGTCTCCCAAATCTTCTTATATCCATCTGGATGATCTTCCATCCACATATAATAATCATTCTCCAAAATCATCCTTATAGTTCACCATCAAAGATAAATTTTATGGGAACATTAAATTGGATATTCCTCCAGATAGTAAAACTTCCCACATACCCAAAAACACATGATAGGCACACTATGTATTGGCACAAAAAGGAAAATACACACAAGGTTAGTTATCTTTCCTTTGATAAGAATGGTATTCTCATTAATGAGTACTTAAAAGGTCTTAATGAATCATGGTTTTATGGTGATGATCATGCCTCTTGTTATGAGAACAATAATTATCCCATCTAAAATAATATGTTAGAGATAGTAGATTATGAGGTTAAAGGCTTGGGAAGAAATGAACAAGGGTTTGTTGAGACCATATACTTTTCCAAGCATAAAGGATATCGAGGAATCATATATAAAACACCAAGGGGTGACCCTTATAATCTTGAAAGTGATGGTATTATTATATCTAATGAAGAATATCTTGGAAATGATGTAGAGTCATTTTATAGTATCTACATTGGGCCTGCTTAACTAATCTCTTTAGAAATAATGTTTTACTTTCCATACATTTAAAAATTCAATATCCTAACCTCATAGACTAGGAAAAACAAGGTCACATACCCTTAGACATATTCAAAAATGAGGAGGCTATCAAAACATTTCTAGGACTTTGAGTCAATTTTTATTTAGGTGTCCATAAGAATGGATTTAAAATCATCTTGGATTCTATTACCTACTTTGGAGAGCATTTAGATTTCCTTAGTCATCAAAATCAAGAAAATCAAAAATCTATTTCCCTTCATGAAAACCTCTTTAAGGCATTATTGGAAAATTAAAAAAGTAAAAATAAAGACATGTTCATTGGTGAACAATTATTTGAGGTGCCAATGGATGGGGAACTCAAATCTCTCCATGAGTAAACACAACATTCCAATAGTCTAAGAATCATCAACATTGAAATAGTAATAGTCCCTTTAACAAGAAAACATTTGAGGAATTGGTAAATTTTTTTTTGGGTACATTAAATAATTGGTCACTACCAAAAATGAATGATTTAGAATTATCCTATATGGGTGAGAAAGAGGAGCCCGTTGAACCAAAATCAAATAAATAATGTCAACTTCTATCTATACCAACATTTTAATAATATGGTTCCATGTTACTTTTGGAAGACACCATCATTGTTAATATTGATATTGAATATAATCCATGCATCATCATGCTTGGCACTTCTCTCATACAGGAAGAACACAAGCTAATAATTGGCTTTATAAAAGAGTTCATTAACATATTTGCATGGTCATTTACAAAAATGCTAGGGATAGACCCATATTTAATAGTCCATCATATTTTGGTACATCCTTATGCAAAACCAATCAAACATAAATTATAGAAAATGAATTCACATACATAAATATTAGTTAAGAAATAAATTTATAAACTCATAGAAGTAGGATTCATCTGATCTATCGACTATTCTAAATCTATTTAAAACACTGTGCTAGTCAACAAAAAGCCTACAAATTTTTTAATTTGCACTGATTTTCATGACATCAAAAAAGCTTGTCCTAAGGATGATTTACCTTTTTTAAAAATTGAAATGATCATGGAGTCCATGACATGTTATAAAATTTTATCATTTATAGATGGATTTTCAGGATACAATCAAATAAGATAGTACCAAAATATTATCACAAAACTATGTTCATGACTCCATGGGGAAGGTTTTTTTACTAAGTCATGACTTTTTTCCTCAACAATATAGGTGTTACTACCAATATACCATGCCAATCATATTTCATGACATGATGCATGATATTTTGGAAGATTATGTGGATAACATCCTTTGAAATTTGAAAACAAGATCCAAATGTGTAACAATCTTGCATATAATATTTGAGTGGCTTAGGGAATAATTTTTTTACCTCAACCCTAAGAAATGTGTTTTTGGGGTTACATTGGGGAAGCTTATGGGATTTATAGTATATCACAAGGTTATTGAAGTATATCTAGCCAAAGTAAAAGCCATAATAGAAATGCCTCCACCATCCAATCTCAAGCAATTGTACACCCTACATGGTAAAATAAAGTCCACTCAAAGGTTCATTTTATAATTATCTAAAAAGTGTCACCCTTTCATGCACCTTATTAAGAATATCACTTAATTTCATTGGAACCCAAAATTCCAAGATGAATTTGAGTAGTTAAAATAATATTTGTCTAATCCACCAATCCTCATCCCTCTAAAACTGGGAAAACCATTATTAATTTTATATTTATGCCACTCATCATGCCTTTGGTGAAATTTTGGATCAAAATTATGAAAACATAAAAGAGTGAGTCATATAATATTTGAGAAAACATTTAGTGGCCTATGAGCACAATTATTCACCCACCAAAAATGCATGATTGGTGGTAGTCTTTGCATCCTAAAAATTATAGCACTACATGTTGAAGAATTAGACTATCCTCATCATCAAGGTGGATCCACTAAAGTATATTTTATCCAAAGTAACTCTAACAAGCTAAATGGCTAAATGGGGTATGTCGCATAACAATTTTGACATTGAGTATACCAATCAAAAAGTAATCAAGGAAAAAGTTATTGTGGATTAGCTTGCAAAGGATATATTATTAGATAAATAACCTCTAATCATTGTCTTTCCAGATGAATTTATCTTATCTATTGAGGAGTAAAAACAATGGAAACTTTATTTTGATGGCACATTCACATCTCTTGGCTTGGGGACATGTGTTCTATTTGTGACACCATAAGTGGACCTTATCCTTAAGGACTTTAACATTAGTTTTCCATGTAAAAACAATATTATATAGTATGAATTCCTCCTTGTAGGACTTTACATCACCATCTAGTGGACCATCCAAAAATTTTCAGTCTTTAGTGATTCATAACTAATTATTAATCAAGTTAATGGTAAATATTAGATACAAGATAACAAGCTTGTATAGTTTAAAATAATGGTAGATAACTTCAAACAATTATTCAAATATATTTATTTTGATCAAGTCCATGTGATAGTAACATATAAATAAATGATATGGATAATATTGGCTTGCTTCTTGATACATCTTCAAATATTTAATAATATCAATTTTTGATCAGGAAACTCATTGTTTATTCATAAGATCCTCCTAAGGCTGAAATGGTATGTGGAATTTTTGGTCTTACTTCACTTTGGTATCATAATATTTGTGCTTACCTTCATAATCATACCTTTCCCAATGAATTATCATGAACCCATAAAATTCCTTTATCCATAATGATTTTTGATATACCTTGCTTGGCTACATCCTCTATCGTATGGGCTATTATGTAATACTTATTCATTGTTTAAATGTAGGAGAGGATGATTTAGATATTAAAGACATTTATGAAGAGATATGTGGGGCCCATAATAGTGAAAATATCCTTTATAAAAAACTCTTTCATATAAGATACTATTATTGAACCATAAAAAATGATGCATGCACATATGTAAGAGAATGTGTCCTTTGCCAAAAGCATGGTGACTTGATTCATGTTACATCATAAGCAATATAGTTAATATCAAATCCTTGGAAATTATAAACATGGGGAACAGATCTTATATGAAATATAAACCCTACCTCATATGATGTCCATAAATACATCCTAATTGTTGCTGAGTATTTTACAAAGTGGGTTGAGGACAATCCTCTCACTTATGTAACTAAGAAAAATATATAAAATTTCATCATAAATATTATCCTTTTTTGATACAACATCCCATCCACTATCATTTATGATAATTTTAAATCCTTCAAAAATAAGGATGCCAAATCCTTTTGTACTTAGTTCCATATTGGACATAAATGGTTAACTTCTTATTCTCCCCAAGGCAATGGTCAAGTCAAGGCATCTAGTAAAGATATTGTCAAACTACTTCATAACATTGTCAATAAGGTTGGCCATGATTGACACATGTAAATTTTTCATGCCTTATAAGTTGTACCAACATATGTACACCTAGAGGTGAGACATTGTATTCCTTGGTCTCCATTTCATAAGCCATCCTCCCTATCAAGATAAATTTGCCTTCCTTATGTATTTGATTGGAATATCTCCTTGATGATGAAGAGTATCAATTAACCTAGATAAAAGAACTAGAAATATTGAATGAAAAGTGGATAACTACCATGAATCACCTCAAATCATATCAACATTAACTATATAAGAATTGTGATAATAGCTTCAGATCCTAAAAGTTTGAAGTTGGTGACATTATGCTCAAATAAACTTAGAAAACAACAATGCAGATTGGGAAAATAAAATTAGTTTTGAGCCTAATTGGATAGGTTCATACATCATAAAATAAAAGTAGATATCATGTGCCTACATATTAGCTATATAGTATGGGCAAGAACTATATGAACCCATGAACATTATGAATCTCAAGTGTTTTTATGCTACAAGGTGGAGTATTTCCATATAATCCGTATCATTATCTAAAATCCTCTTCTTATTTTGACTTGGTGGTGAATTACATGTACTACATGTTGAAACATATTTGACATGTTTTGAATGTGATAACATTTTTGTAGCAGGTCATCAAAGTATCACATGAACAATTTCCATGATTTATAGTCTTGGAAGAGCTTCTTTTTCCCCCATCCATTCGTTAGTCCTCCACATCTTGTTTAATTTTCCACATCCACTGCTAGAGTCAAATTTCCCTTTGTAAGTAGACCTTGTACATAATTTTAGAAAACCCCTTTGTATGTACTTATTCCAAAAGTCCCAAAATCCCTAAAAAATAAAAATAAAAAAATCCTAAAAAAATCTAAAAATCCCAAAATTACAAAAAAACTTAAAATTCCAAAAAACCCAAAACATCAAAGAATCCAAAAATACCAAAAAAATTAGAAAATCTAGGAAAACACCAAAAATAGAGAGCCTAAAAATACAAAAAAAATATAAAAATATAAGAAAATACCAAAAATAGATATAAAGGCACAAAATATCAGAGAATCCAAAAATACCAAAAAATTAGAAAATCAGGAAAATACCAAAAATAGAGAATCCAAAAATGCAAAAAAAATAGAAAATACCAAAAAGAGATATAAAGGCTCAAAATATTATTCTAGTTAGGAATCCTATTCAAAATTGGACTTTTATCCTTGATTTTTTTTGGGCAAGATCATTGTCATTTCAATGTAACACATCCTTCTCCATCTCAGTCCCTTACATGCCATTTTATATAGTGTGTATTTCATCTATTAATAATCATTTAATCACACCATACATATAATATTCCTTAAAGAGATAACTACATCAACCTAAGATCTACACAAATTATGTAGGCAATGCTTAGTTACATGGGGTTTATAACGTTAGTTCAACCATATTCCCATATCCCCCTATTTTTTGTTTTGGATTCTACAAGCTGTTGTAATCCCATCATCACATATAAATAAAATTAATTAAATGATTCAAACAATCTAAGATAACAACATTTACTCCCTTACACATGATTTTGCTTGGGGGAATATTAGGTGTGCAGTGTCTCAAGCACATTACTAAAGTGGTGTTTTATGTTGATTTTTATTTTAAAAATTTATGTTTGATTGTTTGTTTGATTTTATTATTACTGTTATCTCATATCATATGCACCAATAATAATCACCATGGTATTTCATATCATAATTCATTTTGTCATGCACTTGTACTTGAGTAATCCTTACACAAATGGAAATAATGTTATCATAGTTTTTCTATGTTTCATGTCAAATTCTAAATCAAAAATTAAGTTTCAAAATGTATGTGGAGGTGAGATAAAAAGATGATAAATCCTCTTGAAAAACCTATCACATCTACATAATCAATCATCATAATGAATAAGTATTCTATCATGACACAAACATTATGATACATAATCATATATCCATAACATCTACATCTCAACACATATGCATAAATATAACAACATATAAATTTATAAATAATCACCAAAACAAAGTACATTTATCACATCAATCAGATCAAGAATCCAAAATAACAATATATCATCTTCTATACATGAATATCAAAACAATGGCATGAATAATAAATAAACTATGTGAAAATTTATATTCATCCCATCAATATCAAGTATCTATGAGACAAGTATAAATATGTCCAAATCAAATATCCATATATATAAAATACCCATGTGTACATAAAAAGAGAATCATGTCAACATGTAAGTCAAAAAATCATATATGCAATGTAAAAATCACATCAAAGGCTCATGCCTCACTCTAGCCTTATGGAGGTGGATCCTTCCTAGGATGAACCTATATTGATCTAATAGAAGTCCTAGTCTATAAATATCCCCTGATCTATTGAATATTTATATAGTTAGGTGATCTATGCCTTGATGGAACTACCTAATCATATAAAGATCTATAATACTAAGCCTCTCTACTAACTCTCACCAACTTATACCCAATTACCCCAATACTTGTACACCAAGTGCACCTTGTGCAATATCCCTCCTAGTCTATAGATTATGTGCCTTGATAGAAAATTGAGTAATATGGATAGATAAAATTGAAATCCTTATATATCTGCATCCTAAATGTAACCCAATTTACCAATCCAAATATTGATATGACTTTGATAAAAATATCCTCTTCTAAGAGGTCAATCAATATTTTGTCTTCTATTTACCTCAATAATTATGAGGGCCCAACCTCATCCCATATGCCTATCCCTAGTAACAATCTCATGGCTAATATCACCCATGGGTCCATCCCTATTTGAACATGTATATCAATCACTATCCTAATCACTAGGAGAGTTATTTTCACTATCTAAACTAATATTCCCAAAATCATAATTTGGGTCATGTTTTTGCCTTTATCTCCATATCCATCTCAACCTTTGCCTCAATCTACATCTCCATCTATGATTCTATCTCCTCCTCTATCTCCATCTCCATCTCTGTATCCAAATATATATCTATCTCTACCTCTTTTCACTCCTTCATCTACCTCCATATCTCCTTTTCCATTCCCATATTTATCCCTTAAACATCTCCCTATCCCTCATCTCCTAAAATTGGTACTTGTACTAGTTATCCTTTATCCCTAGATTTACTCTATATCCTTCACTAAGGATACACTCACCTAGATTCCTAAATCCTCTCCTATAAAGATTGAGACACTATTATCATTAGATTTTTAAACAAATTGGCTTAGCATAGGCCCACCATACAACATAACCATCTATAACACCAACATCAGATGCTCTGATGTAATCTAAATTCATGGCCTAAATCAAATCCTAACTGATCATAATCTTTGCTCTTGGAAATGGAGGTTCTCACTACATAGTATCTTTGGATACATGAAAAAATACATGAGAACCCTCTAACGCATCTTGGGAAAGACAAAAATGGTGCATCACGTAATCTAATCTATATCCATCCACTATACACTCTTGAAAAATAATAATTTAGCATTACAGATCATGTATTTCTTGTAGTACTGATCATATACCCATATAAAATGAATCTATATAAATGGCCTTTAGATAATTACCTACTTTGGAAAATCATAAATCACATGCATATAAATACCAAAATCACCTAGATAACCATGTTTAACACCATCCACAATCACCCATACATATGATACTAAATCATATTGAATCCTAGGCTCAAAATGGACCATTAGTCTCTTAATGCTAATGTGCTCCTAAGATCACACTTGAAATAATGTCAATGCTCTAATGTTTTACCCACCTTGGTAGGCTACCATATGTAAATCTATGTATAGATGGACTAAAATTACTAGCAACCATGAAAAAACCACCATATCATATAACATATCTCTTATAACTCCTTCATATCCCATATGAAAAAAAAACATCCACTCTTGTTAGGTAAATAAATGTCACTGACAAAGGCCATGAGTATTAGGAGAAGTTTATCAATATTAGGGTTAGCTACCAATACATCTATATCCAAAAAACCATATCATATCTATATATTAGTAATACATAATAGTTGATCTAGTATTCCCACTCAATATTTTTCTCACCACTTAAGAGCCTCTCTATAGATTAGAATCTACAAAATCCTCCATATGTCCTCAAAAGTCATTATAAGCTCCCTAGTTGGTAAATGGAAGGTGCTTGTTTTGGAGTGCCATATCTCTACTAGTGTAGTTAGTAAGGCTCGATCCACATGAATACTTATAATCTAATATATATATATATATATATATATATATAATAATCTCACTACCTCTAAGTTTCTTTATATCTCCTCATCTCACACATGAATCCCTATTAAGACCCACGATCATTTCTCTCACATTATGATCACATATAATAATTATTGTAGTCATAAGTGTTAACAAAGTTAGTGATTTTCATTATTCCTTTCATCTACACATTTTCATTTCATCAAAAATCCAAAATTAGTAACCTATTTTTCTCAATGACATTAAAAAATCAATCTTCTAGTGAATCCACCACTTTATGAGTTGAATCCACCACCAATTAGGCACTTGTCACTTTTTGATGATTGTGTTACTTTATACAGTGATTCTTCCAATATATAACATGGTTTCACCATTTAATCAACCTCAAAATTACTTTATTTATGTCTCCAATCCCTACATTATCTTAGTATGACATCAATGATGCTGCTAAACTTTGAAAAATCACAAACATCCAATAATATCACCATTCTAAACAATAATTCCACCATTTGCATTGCAATTATACCATGAAGATAATTTTGCTCATGTAAAATTCACCAAACATGGAATTTATACCCCTAATAATTTTAATTAAACTATAAATTTTAAAATTTTGAGTCACTTAATAGTTCCCCTTTGGCTTTCAGTTGATGGTAATCTCACACTTGCCCTATAAGCTACCTCTCAATTGACACACACACACCATTTTCTTCACAAATATCATTGTAAAAACTAGATCTCAATTATCTCAGGTTTGAGGGTTAAAAATACCCCCCCAACCCTTATTTATATGCTTTAAAATTCAAAATTTCCTACCTTCTCCCATATGCATCCATTTTTCATCCTGGGAGCTCATTTTTCTATCTTTTATCCAATTTTTTTAATCTATTTTCACCTATCTTCATCACTTTTAGAGTCTTTATATATATTTTCACATCAATTTATTCATTATAAGGACATCTAAATTATATTTATTATTCATCTAATCCCTTAAGGGCATATCGCATCTTCATTATATTCATTTGGGGCATCTTTGTGAGCTTCATTCCTTGTGAGTTTTCACAAAATAATTACACTTAATCATTTTTTATCTTATTTTCATCACTTAGGGAATCCTTTTATGCTTTATTTTAATCCATTTTCATTATTTTAAAATCCATTAATTCACTAATGTTTTTCAATGCCCTTTAAAAGAGGGATAAAATGTAGAAACCTAGAATCAGACACTGCATGTCGATTATAACTATTCTTTATCAATCACATGACCAAAACCTAGTTTATTCTATCATCCAAAATTGATGATCTAACTACCATTTTCATCCTAAATATCAACCACACATATATGATCATACTTATAAAATATATCGTATCATCTATTTCATCTGATATGTCCCGATATACCCTTCATAATTCGATATGACCTTGTTTAATTAATTTTTTAAATTAATTATATCATAGATTTACTTCATCCCATCAATATGAAATATGGATTGATCAGTAATCAATCATGTTAATTATTTTATAGTATTATCCATGCACATTTCATATTTTTCATTAATCAAATAATCATATTTTTCATCTCAAAACCATGATGTCATCCAAAATTCACTTTCTGCTTTAAAAATAATAAATCTTGCACCAAATCCAAGGTCAAAATTCCTTTTCCAAGGCAAACTTAGTGCAAAGAGAAAAGTGTGCAAGCAAGATATAAGAGAAAATACCCATGGAATGATAGGTTATGACATGCTATTACACACTCCAAACCTTCTTAAATTGAATCTCTTACATACTAAAAACCTTATTAAATGAAATCTCTTACACACTCTAAACTTTCATAAGTGGATTTATTATATACTCAATCCCACTCAATTATGTAGAAGAGGTTTCATCCTCCACCCTTGATTTTGATCTTCATCCAATAGTTAAAATTAATTTAGGAATTCTAAAAAATAAAAGGATCCCTCTCCTCATTCTAACAAGAATTATTATGCATCAAACTATTTCCACTTTATCTATCAAGAGCTTAAATCAATCAACCATCATCCAATCAAGAACACCATTTTTATAATGGGTTACACTAATTGTTTATTCACACACTATCCATGAAGTTTGAAACTACATACTCATCACATCTAGATTACAATCATATCAAAAAGAGGGTAGGTGTAGGTATATCAATTTTTTTATTCTATTTACTCCTTTTAGTTCAATATGAAGTTATATGTTTCATTGCTTAACTAGAATTTTTATTTGTGCATTTTGTTATGATTATCTAATGATTTTATAAATTGATACTAGTCTTTGTTTCATGTACATAGTTCAAATTTATAGTGGGTGGATTCCCATTGTAATATAATTGGTTCAAATTTAGATTAGGAAATGGGCCACTCTAAATGTGATCTTATGAAAGTTTATAGACCTTAATGGGAATTCTCTACATAGAGTTTACACTAGTTAGACCTAAGATTTAAGTAATAGGAAATACATAATATGTGGGGAGAATAGATTTATCTAGGTTTCACTTTCCCATTTCAAAATTAAATGGTAATCATGCATTATCTCTTCTTTGCTATAGGCATTTCACCAATTTTAATTTAGTCATATAGGTAGGACATAATGGAGATATAGGATAAATGATTGAGAATCCCTCTCAAATAGAAATATAGGGAAATTGATCCCTATTGGATCAGATGGGAGTAGCCAAAATAATTATAATTATTTAATTATATCTACCTTAAATTAATTTAGCCACTAGCACTATATATATGGCTTGGTTAGAGTGGATGACTACCCACTCCAAATGGTTCACTATGCCTATAATGGTTCACATGTATTGTTGAATTTATTTATAGTCATATCTAATTTTCATATTCAAAATGAATCCAACCTCTAAAATTTATTAGAGTGTATGACCACATAGTGAAAATAAGTGTCAATCATCCTATTTCTAGGCATAGTGTAAGAATAATGCAAATAATTGATAATCATCATGTTTGCATTATGGTTCACATGATTGCATATTTTTTTTATTAGACCTAATCTTTATATTTATAGCGAATATAAATTGAAAATTTTCATAGAAATAAGTGTCAATCAATAAAATAGTGTTTACACTTGTTATACCTAAGTTTCATATTCAAAATGAATATAATGTGCAAAAGTTATAAAAGTGGGTGGCTGTCAACTCTAAATGTGAACTATTTTAGTCATAGTGGATACAAGTGTCCATCATCATATTTACACTATGTTTCAAATTTATTTTTAACATTTAAGACCTAATCTTCATAATCAAAATAAATCAAAATTATGAAATTTATTGAATTGGATGGTTGCCCACTCTAAATGTGAACCATTGTGGGCATAGTGGTTCACATATATTATTGAATTTATTTTTTCTTATACCTATGCTTCATGTTCAAAAGGAATCCAACCCATGATTTATTTAGAGCATGTGGTCACCCTCTCTAAATATGAACCATATTGGGCATAGTAAAAACAAGTATTAATCATCCTATTTTCACCATGCCTGTAATTATTCACATGTGTTATTTAAATTAATTATTATTAGGCCTAAGTTTCATATTAAAAATGAATCCAACTTGTGAAAGAACCTTGGAAAATATGAATTTCTTCATTTTTATACCTAATATTCATATTTAAATTTATCCAACTTGTGAAAGAGCTTTGTAAAATAGAACTCATGTGAATCATTGCAAGCATAGTGAAAATAGAAAAAATGTCACTTATTTGAACTATGCCTACAATGGTTCACAGTTAGAGTGGGAAACTACCCAATCTAAGTACTTTGGCATATTGAATTCATTTTCAATATGAAATTTAGGTATTATAACAAAGAAATTCAAAAATACATATAACCACTAAAGGCATTGTGAAAATAAGATGAGTAACATTTAATTTAACTATAGATTTAATGGTTTACATTTAGATTAGTTGGTCATCAACTCTAAATAATATAATAGGTTAGATTCATTTTGAATATAAAACTTAGGTATAAAAATAAATATATTTAATAATACATGTGAAACATTGCAGATATTATCTACCCACTCTAAAATGTGAAAGCATACAATAGGAGGATTGGTTGGGATAACTATAATTGTTATGTTATCTCTCCATTAAGTTAATTCAACCATTTTCATTATATATATGGATTGGATATTGATTCAAATTTAGAGTGGGTGGCCATGTAATATAAATGGTTCACTATACCTATAATTGTTCACATGTATTGTTGAATTTATTTGTTTTTATACCTAAGATTCATATTCAAAATGAATATAGCTTATGAAATTTATTAATATGTAGCCACATAGTGTAAAAAAGTGTCATTTATCCTATTTTCAAGCATAGTTAATGCATAGTGAAAACAAATGACAATCATCCTATTTTCACTATGGTTTACATGTATTATTGAATTATTTTATTGTTATACCTAAGATTCATGTTCAAAGTGAATATATCTTGTGAAATTTCTTAGACCTAAGTGTTAACAAATAACATAGTGTTTAGACTTGTTTTTATATCTAGGTTTCATATTCAAAATAAATCTAACCTAAAAAATCTATATTAGTGGGCTTTAACCCATTCCAAATGTTAACCATTATAGGCATAGTGGTTCACATATATATTTTTATTTTTTTGTTAGACCCAATCTTTCTAAAAATGAATCCATTCCATAAAATTTATTAGAGTAATGAAGGCATAGTGAAAACAAGTTTCAATCATCTTATTTTCACTATGCATGCAATGATTCACATGTATTACTGAATTTATTTGTTGTTAGACCTAAGATTCATATAAAAAATGAATCCAACATGTGAAAGAACTTTGGAAAATATGAATTTATTTGTTTTTATATTTAATCTTCATTTATAAAATGAATCCAACTTGTGAAATAGCTTTGAGAAATAGGACTCATGTGAATGATTGCAAGCATAAGGCAAATAAGACAATTGACACTTTTTTGTATTATGCCTGAAATTGTTCATAATTACAGTGGGTAGTGACCCATTCCAAGTAATTTGGTAGATTTTATTCATTTTGAGTATGAAATTTAGGTATAACAACAAAAAAATTTTAAAAAATACATGTAACCATTATAAGCATAGTGAAAATAAAATGATTGACACTTGTTTTTACTGTGCTTACAATGGTTCACATTTAGAGTGGGTGGTTGCCCACTCTAATAAATTTTAAAGGTTGAATTAGTTGAATATGAAACTCAAGTATATAAAAAATTAAATTCAAAAATACATGTGAAACGTTGCAGGCACTTCCTACCCACTCTAAAATGTCGAAGCATACACTAGGAAGATAAATTATCTAACTAAATGTTAGAAAATTATTGAAGCATAAAACATTCACGTGAATTTTTTAACAAAATGTATGGTTGATCTTATTTTTTGTTATATATAAGTAAGATATCTTGTTGTGTTATATTTTAAAATGATTTAAATTATTGTTTTTTAGAACTACATTGGGCCTTGATCCCATTTTTCAATGGGTATGTATGGCAACATATTGCATGGGCATGAGATTAAAAAAGATTGCAATGGGGATTTTTCAATTCTCTAATTAATTTTTTTTTAAACAGATAGTTACCCATTCTAAAAAAATTGGTCATTTTTAAACTAGGTGGCTTCCTTTTTTTAATTGTATGAAGTATTTTATTAAAGAGATGAGTCAGAAAGAAAGACTAAATTATTTACCCACAGAATTTTAAATATTTCACAACAAACTATTTTTCAAACCCTAATCCCATTTTTTATTGGGAATGTATAAGATCCTATTATATTGGCATGTGCTTAAAAAGATTGTAGTGGGGGTTATTCAATTCTCTAATTCAAAAGAAATTGAGTATGGGAGGTTTCCCATTCTAAAATTTGGTTAAACAAACCTTTTTTAGAATGGGTGACCACCCTTTTTTACCAAATGAAGGAATTACCAGACAATCAAGTTAGAAATAATGAATCATTAAATTATTTTTTCATAGAATTATAAATATTTCACAACAAATGATATTTTAAATGAAATCAATAGATATACATAGAAAAATTATTTTAAATTTTATATATTTGCATATTCCTATATCAGATATAGTTTTTAATTTATGTATCATTTTCAACAAATAAAATAGTTAAATATTTTCAGATTAGAATAAGGTTAATAAGGTAAGAAAATGTTTTTATTGTTTAAAAATAAATGTATTAATTTTTATATATTAGGTTAACAAGAGGTAAAAAGCATAGATATAAATAAAAAGTAGATATTAACTATTTGTTTTGTAGATCTTCAGTTACAATAAACAAAAAATTACGATTTTCAAGAAAATGTAGCATTTGATATAAAAAAATTAACAAGAGAGAAAATATTCAACAAAATATCATTCTAAAGAATTCTAAAAGCATTTATACAATGAAATATTTAATAATATTGTAAAAAATAGTTATAAAGACAAAAAGTACTACAAATAAAACATAGAATAGAGTGAAAATTTGTTTGTGTGAATCTTTTATAGGTAATCATTTATACAATAAAATGACTAAGTAAATTTATAAAAAAAATAGTAACAATTATAGAAAACACACCATAAATGAGTCTTCTATAGGTAATCATTTATACAATGAAATATTTAAGTAAATTTATAAAAAATAGTTACAAATATAGAAAACAAACTGGAAATGAGACTTAGAAAATAATGAAAACTTCTCTATGTAAATCTTCTAAAAATAAGGCTTCAAAATTTTATGTTCTTGGATGAAATCTATTGTTATGAATAGTTGTATATATTATAAAAATTATTTATTAAACCTTTCTAAATTTATTTCTTGTCGTAGCTAATGATAATTCCATGCCCTGCTCCTAATATTTTTGTATTCCATATTTGAATGTCACATTTATTTTCATGTAATTGATATTGATTCCATCATGTAAGAATGCCTTGTTCTTTTCTCTTTTAATGAAAAAATTGAAAATTTATTGCATGCCATATTTTTCCCTCTTTTCTTCCTCTCACTTTTTCTTTTTTGAGAAAAAAATGAAAAATAAAACTTGATATATTTATTTGAAAAAATAATAATATACTATCTCATAAAAAATTCTCACTTGATTCAAACCATGACATTTTTAAAAATTTAATATGTCACACTAATATTTTTTCTCAGATTAAAATGTGACATTTTTAAATTTTGAATATGCAGTGATAAGATTTATGGGTTGCATTGAAATTTGTGAGTAGGCAAAAATTAAGGCAACAAATTCAAATTTTAAATATTCTATGTTAGAATTTAACCTACATTCAAAAAAACAACATTTTTTAAATTTGAATATGTTGTGCAAAGTTAATATTTTAGATATAATAAATTATTATTATAGTATTAAATGTTAACTATTATTTTAAGTTTATATTATAAGTTTAATATTATTTAGATAATAAAATAGTCATATTTTAATTATACACACACATATTGAGAGGTATTCTATAATGGTAGTAAGACATAATTTCATGTCGTGACCATATACGTAAAAACTAAAATATAGTCGACATTACCAAAAAAATTATAAAAAAAACTTGAATATAGCTGACATAAAAAATATAATAATAAAACTTTAATAAATCTGACATAAAAAAATATATAAAAAACATATAAATATAAAACAAAAATAAATAAAATCAAATAAAAAACAAAACTTGAGAAAAAGAGGAAATCAGAGGACAAGCGCAGTGAATATAATTTAAGGTATGCAATTTTTGGTTCATAAATTTAAGAATCATGGATTTATCAAATATTTATATTGAATAAATTAAATTTATCTACTATCTTTTAGCATATTGAAAATGTAAATAAAAAGTCTCAGTTTTTGTAAAAAAGTGTGTTTTCTGTGTGCAGTACCAAGTCCCCATTGCTCAACTACTTACCAAGTATAAAATTATGATGGATAATATCTTTTTATTTGATCTCAATTTATGTGCCTAAGATAGGATATAAAAGGGGGAAAAATCATTTCATACATGCTTATTCAATGCATATAAAAAAATCATATATTCAAATTACTGTATTGAGATTGCGAGTCTCTTCTTAGAGTCCTATAACATACCATAGGGTATATTTAAAATTTCAAATGATAACTAATTTCATCAATTTACACAATTTCATAATCATATGAAGTAGAAAATAGCAACCTGTGATAACAGATATAGAGTAAATCATTTATGCTAAGATCAATTTTTGTGAAATATGTGTTGATTAATGGAGTTTTGTGAAATATTATAAATTATAGATTTATCACAAACTACACATCTAAATACCCAAAATAACATAATTTAACTAAACAAAAGGTTAAAATAAATACTCAATTGGCAATCTGTATCAGATTAATTTGAGTAAAACCAAAATAAGACAATGTGGAAGAATTTAGAAATGATGTATGAATCTCAAATTTTACATAATCAAAGAATTTTGTACACCAATTTCCTTCTAAAATCCAATTAAAAAATAAAAAAATTTAAATTTATGTATAAAAACAATCTCCAATGGCCTACTAACAAAACACGTAGCCGAAGGACCCATAAAAAAACATATGAACAAATTCTAGCATCATTGGGGAGACATAACTGCCACTAGATGCTTGAAAATGCCTTATTACCATATGCTAAAGCCATAGGCATGAATATTTGTGGTGAGGTGGGGGACCCTATGGTATTCTGAGTCCATGTAGCATATGATCCCAATTGTGGTCATAGAGAGTGTGTAATTACTATGATTTGACTATGAACAATTTTAATTTTTTCCCTATACTCCAAATATTTATTATTATTTTTTAGTCTAATCCTTACCATGTATAAAAAATATTGTACCAAAAATATAAATATGAATTAATGATACTCTATTTGGTTCTTTATTTTTAAATTAGTTATGGTTTGTTTTGCCAAACACCAAAGGGATTATATTTGGTTTGAAAATAAAACCTTCTAGATAATGACAATTGTGATATTAAAAATAGAAAAATATTTACAATGGTATTGAAACTGTATTCAATAATCTTTATCAATATGGATTTATTTCATCTATTTTTCATTTGATAAGGTAAAATCTAGGTTTTACAGGGACTTGGAACTGCCAGAGTGCAGTACAAGAATATCAACAGGCCATCAATAGGGCCGAAAAGCCAAAAAATAAAAAGTTTTAGTACTTAGAATGAAAACAAAAATAGGAAACTAAAATAGAAATAAGATGAGAGTCCCTTCTAAGGGCCTTCATCATCTATAGTTTCCTTTTTAGGGATGATCTAATTTTCCTTTGATATTTTAGCCCAAATGCGGTTTCAGGGGTCTTCTGCCACTTGTCCAGGGAAGATCATTCTAGGGTGCTTTTTTCCTTTGGCCTACATGGGGATTACTTAGGGGGGACCCCCCTAGGGGAACCTTGAGTGGGGGATTTTAAAACCTTTGGTGTTTGAAAGGTAGGGGACTAAGAGGTTTGGTAGAAAGGATGAAATCCTAGACTATGGCTTCAGCTTGTCTATGGAGTGCATTCCAGTCTTGAATAAGTTTGTCCAAATCCAAACTTTCTTGCTAGCCCTTCAAGTTGAAATTATCAAGATATATCTTATTATTTTCTAGATCCTCCATAAAAATGGATTTTCCTTTCCAATCCATATTCATAGGGGTTCCCAATTCTAGATAAATGGGTTTTAATTTGGGGATAAATAGTTTAAATAAAAGATCATCAAGGAGGACTTGGATAAACTATCCTAGGGGGTATGGTCAAAGAGATGGTGGGATCCTCTATCAAGGATTCCTCCTTAAAGGAAGAACCCCTAGGAGGACCTCTTAGATATAGAGATCTTGGCCATGTTTAACTAGAAGGAGAATCAATCCTTGGTGAAGGATGGGATTTATGTCATTCACTCGGTGTAGTAGGACGGTATTGTCAAGGGACTTTGGAATAAATTAGGGCAAACTAATTTTATACCCAATGAAATTATTTAAAATTAGGAAATGATGAGAGAAAATAAATGTATATTTACCTTTGAGTGTCATGTAACACATGATTTGAAGGCAAATATCAGGCCAGTAATGTGGAAGATCCTCTTTGGGAAAGCCTTTTTTGTCTATCACATAAATTTATTTGTTCTAAAAAATCACTGTAGTGACACTTATTTTTTTGACTGATCTTTAAAAGCCTTTATGCCTAAAAATGACATTTTGGTACCTTCATAATGAAATCCTTCAAAAATTTAATGGTGATGTCATAGATGGTCACTTTTCACTTATTCTAGACAATCATGAAGTCATGGGCAATCTCAACATTATGTTCTGTAACCCATTCCATGAATTTTGTGAGTCTCCCCTTTTTCAGTTTCTTCCATATGTTCTTCTATTCATGGACCTCCTTGCAAGAAGTAGGTTCTAACCTATCCCTATCACCTCCCATGGACACTATGTGAATAGAGCCAAAATGGGTGGGATGAGGTTTTTGTAAGGGACAAATTCAAGAATATCACAAATGGTATGGAAATCCCACTGGAAGCTCATAAAAATAACTAAGAACCCTCTCTTTAGAATAATTATAGATCTATCTAATTGAGATCTGCCCCTTTGAGATGATGTCATACATGTGCAGATACATCATTTTTTTAACTTCCATTAGTACCTTTAATTTTTTAGGGATTTAAAACATTAGATGGGATATTCTCTGCATCATGATAGTTAAAAGGTGGAGATAAACTCCAAAGCTGGCGAGGAGGTCGACCACCCCATTTCCTTCTCTGTAGGTGTGTATGATTTGGATGTGAGGTATGCCCTTTAAGAGATGTTTAGTGTCATTAATGATGTACTTAATGGTGTGTGAGGGTGTAGTCTTTTATTCCAAATAATTTATGATGTTCATCGAGTCACCCTCAATAATGATCTTATTATGGTTGATGCTTATTGCCAACTGTATACCCCATAGGGTAGCCTTGGCCATGACTAGGTGATTGTTTGGGTTCCCATTAGACCCATATATGCAACCAACATCTCCCCTTTATAATTCCTTATAATACCTTCACCCCCCATAGGAATTGGGTTGTCCTTGGAGGCACCATCAAAATTCAATTTTACGTAGCTTTTGAAAGGAGCCTTCCATTTGGTGTACTTGCAGACTAAATATTTTGAGGAAGATCAAAAGACCTATTAGATATCCCAATTTTTGATAATAAGAAAATTTGGGGGGGAAATATCTTTGTATTTGGGAGGGAAAACTTTCTAGTTTTCCATAATGCTCTGGTAGAGGCAGGGGAAGACACATTTCAACTGATATCTTTTGTTGAGAAAAAGACCATCATTACAAATTTTCTAAATACACTAGAACCAATGGGGGAGAATGAGGCACTAAAGGAATATTAGGAAATGGATATTTAAGGATGAATCACATTGTACAATGAGATCCGATATATTGTTTGGTTTAACCCAAGCTAAGTTAAGTCAATTTAGTAAGTCATTAAATATAGACAAACTGAAAGGGCATTGGAGGAAAAGGTGGTGAACTAAATCTTTCACATTTCAAAATATTAGGCATTTATTGGGAACAATCAACCCTATTTTATCTATATTTTCAACTATCATAATTTTGTTCAGTGCCATAAGCCAAAAAAATAAATTGACTTTGAGAGTCAGGTGTTTTACCCAAAACATTTTCCATATGCTCCATTCACTTTCTAAGTTAAGGTTGGTAGCATGGCCTGAGGCCACCAAGTATGAGTTTTTGTCTTCTACCCACCAAATAAAGTGATCCTCCTTTAGGAAGTAGGGGATGTGGACCTATCTTAATGTCAATTTGAGGTTTTGAATAGCCTAAGACTCTTCCAGAGGTAGATCCTCACTAGGGAGCTTTTCAACACTTTATTGCATCCTTGATTTCCTAATAATATTTTATTTTGGATCCCCATATCTAATTTAACTATCTATACCATCCTGACCAGATCCCCTGAGTAGAGAGGGGGTGGGAGATAACCAAGCATCTTCCCAGAAGTCAAATTTCTCACCATTTCCAATTTTTTATAAGATGCATTTCTTCAATAGGTCCTTGCATCTGGATATGGATTTATAGAAGGTGGATCCATAAGAAGGGCCTTACTCACATAGGAATGCATCCTATTCCACTCCTTCCAGGTAATTAGACTTTATGGTTCTTACCCATTCACCATTTTCCTTCATTAGGCACCAACCCATTTTTGCCAATGGGGCTCTGTTCATAGATTTGATGTTTCTCAGGCCAAGACCTCCATTAGCTTTTAAAAGATATACATTATCTCATGAAATAATATTGAATCTTAATTTTCCTTCAATTCCTCTCCATAGGAATTTTTTTTTTTTTTTTTTCAATCTTAGAGGTAATATTAGATGTTATTTTGAAAATAGACATTTGGTATACGAGAATGATCTGAATTGAGGCCTTAAAAAGCTAGTATTTCCCTGCCTAGGTAAGAAGGTGACCCTTCCAACCCAATAATTTCCTTTGAATGTGATCAATAAGGGGTTCCATATTTGATAATCCATTTTACCTAAAAACATAAGGATGCCCAAGTGGCTTGCTAGTAGTTTATCCACTTGACAATGAAGAATTTTGGCAATTCTTTTCTATTATAGGGGGTGTTGATAAATAAAAAGGAACTCTTTTGGAAGTTGATACATGGGTTAAAAAAAATTTAATAGATATTTAAGATGAATTTTATATGTTTAGCTTCCTCAATAAAAGTTTCACCTAAGATAATGGTATCATCATCAAACTACTAGTGAGTGATAGGGTTAGTATTCTAGGCTACCGAGATGCTTTTAATAAGGCCCTAAGAGTAGGCTCTCCTCAATATTCTTCCATATTTTTAATAAAATGATAAAGAGATAGGGATAGAGGGAATCTCCCTATCTCAGGCCTCTTGATGAAAAAAAAATATTTTAGGACACCATTTATAATAATTGAGAACTTGGGGGTGGTAATGCAATTCTAGATAATTTTCTTGGTATCATGATTCAACCCTAATTTTTCCATAATATACATCAAGAAATGCCAAGAAACCCATTCATAAGATTTTGACATGTCTAATTTCAATAACATGCTCTATCTTGAGGATTTTGAGATGGAATGTATGGCTTCATGAATCATGACAATGTTGTCTGTGATTTTTTTGTTTGCCACAAATGCCCCCTATTACTCCCCAATGACTTTATCCAAGAGAGATTACATGAATTTTAAAAAAATAGAGGATTAGATTTTATAGGTGGTATTATAAAGGCCTGTAGGCCAAAAATACTAAATGTTAGTGGTGCCCTATTTTTTTGGGATTAGAATTGGGAAGGTGTTGTTAATTTCTTTGAGTATAGATTTGGATTGAAAGAATTCTTTGGCAGCTTCTTCAACCTCTAGGTGAATAATGTCCAAAAAATTTTAGAAGAAAAATAGAGGGAAGCTATCAGGTACAAGTGCCTTGAACCCTTCCATGTGGAAAACTACACTTTTAATTTCCTCATTTGTGGGGATCTTGGTGAGGGAGGCATTGTCAACAGTAGAGAATACCTTGTCAAAGTTTGAGAGAGTAGAAGAGACTATAAAATCATTTGAAGCTCCATCTTTCGAGAGAAAGTTCCTAAAAAAATTATAATATGGTGGGATATGTTATCTTCATCCCTTCTAATGGTCCCATTCTCCATTTGTAAATGGGATTTTTTGCTGATATTTATGTGTCTTGATGTTGAATGGTGAAAAAACTTTGTGTTCCTATTGCCCTCCTTCAACCATAAGCATCTAGATTTTTGCTTCCATAAGGTCTCTTATTTAGCTTCCAAGTTATGAAATTGACATAGGAATTTTTATTTTGAAGCCATAAGGTCATTATAATTTCCAGAGGCACTGATATCTTCAATAATATAAAGTTCTACTTCAAATGCCTTTTTATGTAGAAATATATCCCCAAACACTTCCTTGTTATAGATCTTCAATTTGGTTTTAAGAAAGTTAAGGTTTTTTAATGAGGATGAACATGGCCAAACCCGAGATGGGTTCTCTCCACAAATATCTCAATAGGTCTATGAGATTGGGGTAGTGAATCCACATATTTTCAAATTTGAAAGGGCTATATTTAAGCTTGGATATTTTTTCATCTTCAAATACCAAGGGGTTATGGTCAGACCCAATCTTGGGTAGAGAAGATAGCCTACTGGAAAAGACAATGTCCCAATTTAAGGAGATTAGAATTTTATCAAGGTGGAATTAAATTAGATTTTTGACCAGTCTTCTGTTAGTCCATGTGAATGGAATTCCATAAAGGTCAACATCTACTAATCTTGCATTAGTAATGAAGTAATTAAACTCCAACATGCTATCTATGAGGTCAATGAGTTCAATTTTTTGGCTTTGATAATGAGAGGAGTATTGAAGTCCCCTGCCATAATCCAATTCTAGTTGACACTTGTCTTTTAAAATTCCAATAATGCTTGCCATAGGAGATTCCTAACTGGTTTGGAGTTAGGAACATATATATTGGTTAGAGTCCATTTGTCATTACTAGCAAGATTAGTGAACAATCTTGAGATTTGGTTGTTTGATTTCCATAAAAGGTCACCTCCCAGATCATCTGGGTTTCAAAAGACAACCAAGCCACCCAAAACACCTATAGATTTTAAGGAAAGAACTTGTACCTTTTTCTAAATATGTGTTACACTAGATTTGAGTATGGAGCCAGACATTTTATTTTCCTTGATAAGCATAATAGAGGGATTGGCTCTTTTAATGGTATTACAAAGAGTCCTTTATTTCTTGGGGTTATTTAGGCCCCTAACAATTCATGAGAGAACTTTCATTTTTTATCATGTTAGACCTTAAGAGTTTGTTGAGAGCCTTTTACAATCTCTTTTGTAGTTTATAAATTCCTTATAATCAATCTTGGGGATCTACCCACATGTTTATGAATAATGCTGATATTGGCCTTTTTTTGCCTCTTTTATTTTTAGAGCAAGTGGCAAACCCTTCATCTTGGGGGAGGTCCTAGGAGGGAGAGAGGGGATCAGAACATTGCCCCACTTCTTTACCAAGCATTGGGGAATTCAAGAAATGGGAGTGGGGGTACCTTAGGGGGGGAAGGGAGACATCTAGGCTAGTAAAGAGAGGGATATTATAGGTTAGGGATTGGGTAGACTTTGAAATCAGGGAGGGGAGGTAGGAAAAGGAGGGAAAAAAGGGGGAAGAGGAGGGGAGAGGGGTAGGTTATGTAGGGGGAAAGGGAAGGGAAAGGGGATCTTAGAGAGGTATTCAGGGGGGAGGAAGGAGAGGGCCAAAATTCAAGGGAGGGGAAAGGGGTTTTAGGCTCAAAGGGGGGATAAAAGGACCCAGGAGGAGGATGACACCTAGGAGATGAGGCTAAGGCCTAGGGAGTGAGCAGGGGGAAAGGGAAGGAAAGGAGTGGTGGGGAGGGGATAAGGGTTTTTTGGAAGAAGTGGGGATGAGGAAGGAAGGGGAGAAGATATCTTAGGAGAGGGGCAAGGGAAGGGATTAGAGGTGGGGCATCCCTTGGGGGTCCAGTTTACCCACTAACTTAGAATCAGAAAAAAAAAGAAGTGGAGTGAAAGAGTTTGAATAAGGTGTACCTTTAAAACTATCTAAGGGAGAGGCATGCATGAGAGGATGGTGGGATCCACACTTGAGAAGACTATATGATTTAGAAACCAACTTTGGTAGTTCATTTTTAGATCTTTGATGTGAGGCCACATCAGAGTCCTTTTTGATACTTATAGAAAGAGATGATTTGAAGTTATTAGTAGGGGGAGTGCTCAGGAGGACTTGAGGGAATTGATCATGAGTGATAATACCATCCATGAATCTACCTTTTAGGTTTCCACTTTGATCCTTTACTAAGGTGAGTCCACTGAATCTTGGCCTTTATTGGGGTAATCTGGGAGCCTATGACTTGAAACATCACACTGTGGGAAAATGATTTCATTATTTTTATAGATGATGTTCTAAATCCAAATGTCATTATTTCAAATTGATTTTGATCTCATAAATAATGGGTTTTATGGTTGATAGAAAGATGTGGACTTGAATAACTACCATTCTCTGGTAGGAGAGAGTAACAAGGTTAATTTTAATGTGTTGGCCCAGGGCCTTGACAATCCCATTAATGACCTCCAGAAGCCAATATTATAGTGGGATTTTAGGCAAGAAACCCACATGGGAACATCTTCCATGAATATATTTCTAAGGCTTAACCCAACCTTCTATCTTCTGATAGATACACTTGTTTTCCCCATAAACTAGAGGCCTTTAGAGAGAGCCTTTATGCAATCTTCCTAGAGGGGGAAGTTAATTAGGAAGAAGCCCCTGGCCAAAGAAACCAACTTTAAGTGGCCTTTGGGTTTCCATATTTCTTTAGCCCATTTTTGAAAAGCATAAGTATTCAAGTGGTAGCTATTGACCCTAGAAAGAATAGATTTGGTGAGCTCCACATCATCTTGCTCCACCATAGGGTCCAGAATAGGGATGAAAATTTCATTGTATGCTTCTTCTAGGAAAATATAGGGGCCTGAGTGTACATAACCCACTTGATCTTAAACTTTGACTATGTCAACCCATGATGGTTTAGATCCTTGGGAGTCCAATTTTTTTGGGATATGAGTCACATTATCTACAAGATTTAGGATTGAAGCTGACACTTTTAGAATGTTTTCCAGTAAGCCCACAAACTGATAAGTTTCATGAGAGTAGTCATGTGGGGCCACATTGACCTTAGGTAAAGTGTAGTTAGATCCATCCTATGACCAAACAATGCTAACACAACCATTCTATGTTTCCCACCTAAATAAGAAATTAAATTACTGAAGATCCTTTACAATGTTCATCTATAGCTACACTTGATAATTTATTTCATCTACTACCCACCATTTAAATATGGATAAATAATTTGGTTAAATAATATTTCATGCAAAAATCTTTACTTTTATGGATAATTTATTTCAACTTGGAAAAAGATACTTTAATATCACAATTCCATGAATTAAAACACTTAGCATGAGATATGACTACTTTAAAAAATGATGAAAAAGAGTATAAAAAAAGTGACTCTTCAAAAAATTAAAATATTCATTTTTTTGTTTAACTAAAATTATTTCAAGATTGGAATTGAACACTATCACCAAGCACCTTCCAAATAAAAAAATGATATCTTGATAGAGCTAGTGATGATCAACTAGTTATCTCAATTTTATTTAACCTGATGCCTCTTCAAAGGGATGAAATATTACTTCCATTCAATAAAACAACTAGTGATATCATAAATGTAGATTTTGATCAAGACTTGTAAGATCATATGACTCACTTATACATTATTTATGGATAAAATACCATTGAATCTACAAAAAATATCTTGGAAAATCATAGTTTATCATCTACACATGATAGAATCAAAGATAAGTATGCTCATATTATATCAACCAAGGAAATAATAGAGTATATATTTAGTATATGTAAACAATATAACATGAAAAATAAGATATAGGTTCACACAAAATTTATTAACCATCTGTACAAAGCTAGTTCAACTTAGATCATAGAGAAAAGCCTACAATGGCCTAGTACCATCCATGAAAAAGTAGAAGAGTATAAGGTATTTATAATATATGATTCAATTAAATTATAATTAATAAATGTTTTATAATCCATACATTAATAAAAAATTAAAACCCTCTATTTTCATGTTGTGATTGAGGAATTTGAAAAAAAATCTTAAATATTTTCAAAATCAAAACAAAACTAGACAACCTAAATGATAAATTATCATTTCTCCTCCTTCTAGATGATATATGGAAAAAATGGGTGCTATAGTATGACCTTTATGCAAATGGTGGGCTTTAATGTTTTCTAAAAAGGTATTATGATCCAAAATTTAACCCAAATTTACTTTATAATCTAACATCAATTTTTTGAAAGAATAAGGGGTATGTTTTTATAATATCTATCCCAACTTGAAGATAAAGTTATAAATTAATAATTTTAGATAAAAACATCCACTTAACCTATTGTCAAAATAGATATTTCAAAATAATAAAATAAGACAACATTTTGAGGTCAAAATTTATAGACTATTTCAAACTGTGAATGCAAGAAGACCAAGCTTTGAAAGGGTGTAATGCATCCAATGTTGTGAAAAAGTTTAATATTTATGAGAACCAAATTTTTAAGCTTTGACATGAGTTTGGAGATGAGAATGGAAAATTAGAAATATGAATTAATATGGTATATGAGGGGAACCAAAAAAAATAGATGAAGAAATGACAATGTCAAAGGATGATAGGATCCTTTTGGAAATGTATACAACATATTTCACTACTAGTACCCACAAGAGGGATAATGATACACATGATGTCACGTGCCAAATTCATTTTTCATTTTAATTAATTATAATTTTTACCTTATTAAATGATGCATGATTATTTAAGGAAAATTAATAATATTTTATAATGCAAAAAGAGTGTTAGCCAATTACTAAATAAAAACCAATCTTGCCAGTGCATGGTTTCAAAACATAACATTTGGAGAGGCTTCTATAAAAAATGAGACCCCACTTGTGAAAATGAAGGATGATCGAGTTTAGAAAAAGTTTTAATAGTAAATTAGGGTTAGAATTTTTGGAGCATAGGGCTAATGCATGTCAGTAGGGTGTAATGAGAAATATGAACTAGAGAATTAGTGTGTAGGACTTATTAAAAAACACACAAAAGAGTCATATATTCAAGAGGCACAAAGGGATGACTACTAAAGATATGTTATGTAGATGGTATAAGTTTATAATTATGTAATCAAGGTAAAAATAATAAATTAATGAACATATGATATAAGGATCACATGATGGCATGAAGAATGAGACAACATGAGAATTGAAGGTATGGGAACACATATGTTTTGCACATATTATAAGATCAAGGTAGAGTGAAGCAATTGGATGACCATATAGCTAAAAATACCAACACCAAGGCATTTTCAAGATAAGACAACACTATAGTTGATGTGATGATAGAAATGGATAGTGACATATAATAGTTGAGATATGGCATGGCAATTATTAAAAACACAAGTTTCAAGGCCTATCAAAGTTGAATCTATCACTAGATTAGGCTTGTAGGTTCATGCCAATCCTACCCATTACAACTACTCATTTTTGGTAGAGATGAAAACAAGTGGATATAAAATGGAACTTAAACCAACATTGGATTATGATGACAGGGAAGGTTAAAAACCTTCAAAAAAGATAATCTTGGAAAGACATACTCTATCAAAAATAAAATCTAGAGAAAGAGATGAATTTGAGGGCTCAAAGGCCTATAGCCTTAATGTGCATGGAATTAAGATAAAATCCATCATTATAAATTAAATATTGTATGTATTAGTTTGATTGAAGCAAAACATATAGCTCGTGTTGAGTATAGAGAGAGACTAGGATCTATGTTTGAGGACTAGATAGAGCTAAGGGATCTAATGTAAGATTAATAATATATTACTTTAATGTCATCATATCATAATCAATAAAATTAATTTGGAAATACACTATGTGGCTTTTAGGGTTGCATGGTTGAAGACTTCTATTCATTAGGAACCCTAACCATGAATACATCAGTTTGGTATCAGAGCAAGGTTGAAATCCTTAAGGATATGTAAGGGGATAAGAACCTATAAGAGAAGTGTTGTGGAAGACTAGTAAAACACTGATTATGAGGAAACTAGTAGAGTTCTATGGGAGGAAAGCTAGCAGACTATCAAATTTGATATAACTAGTAGAGAGTATCATTCTAAATTATGATAAGGTGGGTACATAGTGAGATAGTAGTTTACAAGTCTAATGGTGCATACGTAGGATTATTCTAGACATTTCAATAGTAGGTGGCTTGAGAGATCATGAGGTTACAAGCAACTTGTGGAAGTTAAGTATTGACAAAATATAGACGATTAGGTAATCATTCCACTATAAAGAGTAGTGGGGCATCAACTAATTGCTAAATGAGAGTAAATTAAACTATTGAGAGTGTGAGGTGATGATATAGATGCCTATAGGAGGTGATTCAAATGTGAATGAGGAGAAAGAGCATCAACCAATAATAAAATGTGAGGTATTCAAGTGAAAGAAGGATATGTTTTATAAAAATCAAATAAATTAGGAAGCCAGTGTAGGATGAGAGTATAACACCGATTGGTTGTTGAAAGTGATGCAATGTAGTGAAAGAAAAGACATGTATGGATATATTCATTTAAATGAGGTAATCAATCATAGGAAGAGAGTAGAGGGATTATAAAATCACAAAAAGAGGGATTATAAAATCACAAAAATTAGGAAATTGAGTGTAGGAGAGAAGTGGGAGTGTAGGTAGAATCACCAATATGAGGTAGCCAATACATATAAGTGAATTGATTATAAGCATTGATAGATCACAAAATGAGAGGTGGTTGAGGTGTGGATGCATGTTTCAATTAAATAATTGGGAATAATGTGACAAAATAAATGTTAAAATCAAGAATGGATAGGTAATGTAATCACCTAAAAGTGGTATTTGGATTATAAGAGTGTTGATTGAGTTAGCCTATTCCTAGCTTAGACCTAGACTTATCCTAGAGCTTTTTCCACACTTTTCTAGCCATTTTGTAGACCGCAAGCATCTTTTGTCAGCCAAAACATAGTCCCATTACAACATTCCTAGATCCCAACCTAGTGTGCCCAGTAGTATGGGAGGTGGACATTAGCACCACAATAAGGATACTACATCCACATGGTGTAAGTATCCCCAATCGGGCACTATTATCCCTTACCTAGATTCTCTTAAATGAATACTTTTCCAAATGTGTGCCCCTCCTAATGTCATCCTAAGTACATTTTTTTATTTGAACAAGATACAAATCTCTATAAATACAAGATTATTTGACCTCTATTCACTAGATGTAAAATAGGTGAAAATCCTATCCAAACAAGAAACACATTGAGAAAAATTAAGGTATTTTATCCCTATTCTACCCTACTTATGCACACTACCATATATAAAAAACCTAATCCTAGATTTCAAAGATTCTAAATCTCAACCACAGTTAAGTCATTCAAGACCACTCTCATTCTATCATTTACTTACACTTACACCAAGTACTAGGTGGGAAAACTACATCAAGCTTGATCCCTTCTCAGAGTATTGGTATGTAGGCAACTCTCTTCACATTAGTATGTTGAGGATGTCTAGCCTATCTTACTAATAAAAACACATTTATTTCTCATGCCATAATTTCAAGAAGGATTAGGGTTTGCACACTAAATCAAATTTTCTAGGTAGAACACAAAGTTCCAAATTTTATGCATGTAGGAATAGGACCCAAAAACATAGGTACAGGTGCTCCTATAAAATAGGAATAATCTTGCAAAGAGGACACTAGCACCAATTTGAGGACACTACAATATTATGGCTCTACTTTATAGGTGGGGTCTTACTGTATAATGAGTACATAGATCCCCAAGCCTATTGATGACACTCAGACTTGTCCATAACCCAGTTTTCAAAACCTCAATCATATGCAATAGTCACTTTATAAATAAGCCTATATTTATGCATATTTATTACTATATTTAGAAAGGAAAAATAATTAAAAATTCATAACAAATTAGTGGTTAATTATTTCACATTATTTAACTAATTTATACAACTTATCCCTTTAATTAAACATATTATTTAGATTAGATAAACCCCAAAAGGCTAAATCATTTGGTGAACTCAACTTACTTCAAACATTGCTTCAAACCCTAGCTTGTATTAATATAATTTTTTTTACAATAAATTAGGGATGCATACTTCTATTTTTTTAAATTTTTTTAGATAACCTAGATAAATTAATTCAATTTCATATTAGGGTTTTAATTTATTGACATATAATTTAAATTGGTACAAATAAATCCTAGATTCAAAAAACCCTAACCCTAAACACACTTAGGGTTTGTATCCCTTTTCTATATATACTCAAATTTTAATTCCAAAAATATTATATTTGCTACCATATTTAATTTTTGTAATATATTTAGATTAATATTCTTAAAAGGTTTAAAATATACAAAAATTTGTTTTTCTTATCTTCCACCCTACAATGGTAGAATTTAACAATAGATTTGATGAAATTGATAAGCAATAGTTACAAGACTTTGTGTCCAAACACATGGATATACAAGATGACTTCATAAATATTCTTCAAGAAGAAATCCCAAAAAAAAATAATGGTCAATCTTCAACTCCCTTAGTTAATAATGTTATTACACCTCCAGTAGGGCCAACTCAACCAAATAAGATAACACAACCTAAGATTATTATTCAACCATTAGTGATAGATACACCACTTGTGGCTAGTTCTTCCACTCTAGATGTACAATCCCTTATCCATGAAATTTATACTCTATATTCTAAGGTGTTACATATCAATAAGGGATCCACTAGGTTATCACATGCATTAGATTCCAACATTCTCTTGCATACATCTTTGGCACATCACACAGCGGTAAGTCCCTTATGTGATGACAAGGGTGACCTAAAGCATCATCTCAGATATTTTCACGTAGCATGCTTGGATTATGTGTTCAATGATTGGATTTTTATGAATTTATTTCCATGTAGTCTCAAGGATTATGTCCTAAAATGATTCTATGATTTACCAAATCAATCTATCATGACATTTAATCATTTAGCTGACATGTTCCTATCACACTTATCTATCAAAATTAGTGATAATATATCATAAGCACAAGTGGCACAATTAAATTAAAAGTTGAATGACACTATCATAGATTATTTGTAATGATAAAATACAATATTAGACAAATTAACTATCCCCATGGAAGACAAAGATCTTCAGGACATATTTAAACAAAGTCTCTTACCATCATTGCACGAAGCTATCTTATTCAATAGTTTTCCTATATTTATCAATTTGTGACACATAATCAATGAAAGAGAGGTTAATATATTATCAATGGGAAAAATAAAGTACAAAAATGGATCAAAATCAACTATTAAGATTTCAAACAAACCTAAATACAAGGTTAGGGCCATAGAGAATAAAAGTGATTAAAAGGCCATAGTTAATGCAGTTTTTGATCCATCTCCTAGATTGGTCTCATCTACTCCTTAGTGTAGAGTCTTCACTAATATTTTAGAGTCACCAACATAGGTTCCACAAAAAAATTTAGAATTTTTTGTCATATCTCTCCCTCCCATTAAATAGGTTGATATGACATGGCCTCTTACAAATAATTATGATTCAAATGCATTCTACAAGTATCACAGGGGACCAGGCCACATGAAAAATAGATGCATTAACTTAAAGCATAAGATAGAAGATCTAATTGAGTCTAATATTATTAATGTGAGCATACCCATAGAGGAATTTAAACAAAAAAAAATAGATGATAATTCACTAAATATATTTTCATATCCTTTCCCAAAGCATACATTGAATAAATTAAGGGGAACATTAGATGTTCACTATACATACTAGGTGCATCCACCATCAGACTCCTATCACATAGTTACAGAGAAGACACATCCTTTACATAAAATTATTGGCATATATCACACTATAGTGCCACCTAGACCTCTTATCACATTTTTAGAGCAAGATCTTGTGGATGATGACATAGATTTACATGCATTGATCATATAATCATATATAGACCATCATCATATTCAAAGTTTTATGGTTGAAAATAGGTCAAACATAAGCATGTGCACTATGACACTCTTATAGAATTTGGGTTACATAGATTTGGATATATTCCCCATAGATATAATCATTAATGGTTCTAGTGGCCATGTTCCAAGGTCCATCATGGAAATTATGCTTCCATTATGGGTTAGACTAGCACACATAGCCACTTAGTTCCTAGTAGTACCTAGTGAAGGTGTATTCAATATATTATTAGGAAAGCCATGGTTATAGTTTCTTTGAGTCATCCCATATATAATACACTGATGCCTAAAGTATATAAATGCTAATCAGGGGGTTAAGGTTGATGATGTCTCATATGAGTATCCTCTACCTATCCCATATATAATTATAGCAAAAATACCAATTATAGTTCCAACACCTTTACCAGATATTGTACAACTATCAGTTACATCTCCTATACATTCATCATATATTTTGATAGATTCATCACTACAAGCTATGCCAATTACTATGGTATTTACAAGTATGCATACTCTCCCATGAAGACCATTACTAGAGAGATGCCTATGCTAGAGATATGTCAGTTATTCTATAGGACCTTCTTCTACTCTGTTTATGCTAAGATTAGTTTTATTGGGTTTTAGGGGTTCCCAGTACATGACACCTACATCACCTATAACTTATTATTCTACCATATGGGTTCCTAAGAACCCTAAAATTCTTAGGGCATCATAATCATTGCTACAACATCATAACATCACTACATAGGTAGATTCAAATATAGATTAGTCCACATATATCAGATCATGGGCTCATAATTTGCCTTTCACACTGCATGTATGATCACAATTTCCTTATTCAACATAGGTCATGGTGACAGTAAGTCTTCCATGAGACTCATTACTTAATATGGATCCTACCCTTGTACATACTTCCTTATCTCTCTCACTCCTTGTACATAGTTTATTTTAATTTTCTTGTACATAGATTATACTCAAAAAACACAAAAATAATACATGTAAAAATGCAAAAACATTTAAATATTACTCAAAAAACACAAAATATATAGATTGTATGCATTGATATGTTTACATCTCTACTAATTTCTATATATTGCATATTTCTACCTATTTTAGTATAGTCAATTTTATCATACATATATGCTTCACTTTTTCTTGTTGAGTTCTTATAGATTACATATAGGACTCTAGTGTACTACACTGATCTAAAATTTCTATAATCTACCCACTTGGGGCATATACACCAATCTAGGTTTATACATTTGATATATCCACCCACTCAAGGGCATATCCTACATAATTGCTACTAACAGGTTCTATCCTTACATAGTATACATTCTAGTTTACATATTGATATATCTTGATATTGATAATTGCTACTCATTGCTTAGATTTTTTTTCCAACTATCACTAGTTATACTCAACATATGTACATCCCATCATTGACATATATTTATACTACATAGTTATATATAATTTCATTTCTAGTTTTCCTAGATTAGACTTGAATGTATTTCCTATGCTTCTTCTATATTCAAGGGCATTTGAATATTCCAATTTTTTTTGGCTCTACACCACTTCTATGTTTGTATATCTTGGACATGTTCCCATGACCCTTTTATGTGATTTCTTGATTGTATATGTAGATTGAATATGTTATTTTATGTGGATCTAAGATAAATTTGCTTGTTACTGACGTATGTGGACATTTGAACATGTCTTTGTATGTCTTTATTCTCAAATTTAGTGATATATGCCCATGTCCCTCGTATTTTAGCCCCTTGATCTAATTTTATGTGCCTCATGTGATTGTATGTATGCTTCCTTGTATGATTATTCACCATGACACTTGTATTTTCTTGTTACACACACACACACACACACACACACACACACACACACACACACACACACACACACACACACACACACACACACACACACACACACACACACACACACACACACACACACAAATTTTTTTTATTCCATGAGGGACCTCATGCATCTACCCTTCCCACTTGGGTGTCATAATGGACATCATGACCCATCTCCCTAGGTATCTACTCAAATTTTTTTATTACACAATGATTACATATATTTTTACACCCTTGTGCAATGCTAGATTATAACATACATCTTACATTACCTACTCATGCTGAGATACTTTTACATTTTGATGTTATGTTTGCACATTATATGGAAATATCATGCAGTTATCATATATGTGATATGACTAACACATTTTATAGAGTTACTTATTTTGAGGATAGTTCTTACATAGGTTCCATAGCTACCCTCAAAAGAGGGGGCATTCACAAGGTTTTGTGAAAGAGATAAGGCTTCTACTTTTCTATTCACAAATTATATCAGCACAAAAGCTCAGTCTCATAAATTAGACATAGGTTAGACACAATAATATAAAGGGACTTAGAAAGTAGTTTAGATTACCCAAATTTTAGACCAAACAAAAATTTACACCCAAATTGGGACACTAGCACCATAGGGTGATATTGTACACTACATGTTGATATTTTCTAGTAGCCCCCGCTTTAGAGTAGTCTAGATTAGTTAGACCAATACACTAGGTACAATATAAATTTACACATGTATAGTCATAAATTTGATAGATATGTTCAAATTTTTGATTAGATACACTCATTTTAGCTTGGATTCATACCAATTGCTCAGATTTAGGGGAATCATGCACAACATGATCACTCCCACATTTCATTAAGTTACACAAATTTAGTTATTACATGCTCAATTTAAAATCAGTATACTCAGATATCAAATTGGTGGCATGTGCATGTCACATAGTTTCCATATACTTAGCCACACACATGTTGGTTAGATGGAATGGAAAACTCCATGTCATTTTATATGATGTATACACTTGATATCAGATTTTAAGTTATCACCATATGCATACGTTACTCCTTCTATAGTTTTTTACCTTATCAAGTGGCCCAGAGCTACTTAATATACTTGAGTGTCCATAGAGCTGACATACATAATTAAATATACACAAGTTAGATACTTTTATCATTTTCATAGTACAATTTTAGATTCATCTACTTCACATGGGTGGGCAATGATGGATTCATGGACTACTTTAGTTCTTGATCCACCTACATGAGATGTATAGACACACTTATAGTCTTATCCAGACTATTCACAAATTATGATGCACTGATTAGGGGTGGGAAATGATGGAGTCAAAATCTGATTGAGTTATTGAGCCACCCATATGAGGATTGAGCAAGCTATCATCTTAGTCCAAGATATTCAATGATTTGATCACTATGTATACTCACACACACATAGGTTATCAACAAGTTCATGCATTAGTTCATGCACCCAACAAGGTGTATTCATTCATTTCCTCTCTCTTTACTTAGCTTTACTTAGTTACTTTATTCAACATAATCTTAGGCTTTTGATAATATCTTAAGTAAGGATTGATTTTTTTCATGTTTCACATATGCAGACCTAAATTCACGTAGTTAGAATTAGCTACATGGTCTTAACTTCCAAGGTAAGTCGAGGTATGATTATTTTCCCTTTATACTATTAATTTTACTTTACTAAATTTCTATCATAAAGGTGGGGGATGTAATCACCTAAAATTTGTATTTGAATGTTACGAGTGTTGCTTGAGTTAGCCTATTCATGGATTATCCTTAGTCCTATCTTAGATCTTTTTCAATAATTTTATATCCATTGTATAGAATACAAACATTATTTTTTAGCAAAAACATAGTCCCAAAATAGCATTCCCAGATCCCAACCTAGTATGCCTAGTATCCTACAAGATGGACATTAACACCACACTAAGGACACTACAACCACATGGTGCTATTGTCCTCAACTGGGAACTAGTGTCCCTTGCCCTAACTCTACTAAATAGATAATTTCACAAATGTGTGCCCCTCTTAAGGTCATCTGAAGTACATTTTCTTATGAAAACAAGCTACATATCTCTATAAACAAAAGATTGTTTAAACTCTATTCACTATATGGAAAATAAATGCAAAAGCCTATCCAAATAAGAAATAACTTGAGTAAAATTAAGGTATTTAATACCTATTCTACCCTACTTATAAATAATACCATCTATAGCAACTATAAGGCCATATTTTAAAGAATACAAAGCTCCAACACACTTAAGGCATTCAAGACCACTCTCATTCTAGCATTCACTTGCACTTGCACCAAACACTAGGTAGAAGAACTAAATCGGGCTTGATCCCTCAGAGTATTGGTATGCACGAAAATATATTCATAGTGGTGTGTTGAGGATGTCTAGGATATCCTACTAATGAACACACATTTATTACTCATGCCATAATTTCAATAGGGATTAACATTTGCACACTAAATTAGGTTTTCTAGGCACAACACAAATTTCTAGATTTCATGTGCATAGGAACATGACTTAGAAAAATAGGTGCTCCTAGAAAATAGGAACAATCCCATAAAGAGGACACTAGTGTCACTTTGAGGACACTACAATAGTATGGAGCTACTATCTAGGTGGTTAACTACTATCTAGTGAGCAAATAGATCTTAGAACCCTATTAATGACACTCAAACTTGTCCAAAACCAAAATTTTAGATTCCATATCATATGAAATAGTCACTTTCTAGATAAGTCTATATTTATGAAAATTTATTATTATTTTTAAAATTTCAAAATAAGTCAAAATCCTTAATAAATTAGTGGTTAATTATTGCATATTATTTAACTAATTTAGACATCTCAACCCTTTAATCAAACATTGGATTTACACTAGCTAAACCCTAAAAGGTTAAATTAGGTAGAGAATGAGGAGCACAAGGAGTGACATGGAAATAAGTTAGGATGAGATATGATCTAGAGGAAAAGATATTAGATAATATAGAGGAAAAATCCTTCATAATGAAGGTGTTATGGATAAAAATAATGTAAAGAGAAATAAGATCTAATGGAAGAGGGATTCTATATAAAATCATGGAGAGACCTATGAGAGAGAATCATCTACTAATTAGAGATACAAAGGGGATGTACTAGGAGATGATACACATAAGTTGTCTAATGGAGGAGGTCAAAAATAAGTATTAAAATAGGTCATAAATGTCAAGCATAGTTTCATGTTGAATGATGTATATGGCACCCTAGTTGTGGAGTGTGCATGAGGAAGGTTATGTGGAAACATAACAAGTGGTTGAATAGACTCTAAAGAGATGGAGAGACAAGGAAATAGTGCATAGATGTAAAAATATGATTTCCATAGTATTGTACCAAATAGTTCATTATGAAAGCTACATAAAATGGAAGGGAAGTATTGAGAGCCACAATAAAGGTCTTCTGAAACCCAACTGGAAAATTGAGGAAGATATGATTGTAATAAACAACAAGGCATAGAATTCACTGATATGGAAATAGAATGGATCTTAGAAGTGAACTCATGATATTATGGAATAATACTAATAAATAAAGGTGGATATCATTACATCAAGCTAGCAAAAATGCTATAGAATACATATGGTGAAGGAACAACCTACATAAGAGACATGGATGTATGGAGGAAAAGCTTAAGAGGATCATAAGTATTGTTATGCATGGTGTGAAGAATTCACTAGAGGAGGAAGATAATTAAAAAAATGTTCTTGTGCATGGTGTAAATAATGCATTGAAGAGAGGAGTTTCAAAGAGTACAACTCAAATCTATCAATCATAAAAGGATCTAGGGTGAGGCACATAAACCAAAGGATATAGGGCTAGAGTTAGTACCGATAGAGGAAAATTAACCTTTAGGTGATACATGAGGCACATGTGATTGGTATAAAAGGAAGCAAAGATAGATAAAATAACCATATATATTGTAAAAAAGTATAATGAATAAGAAGAGTTGCCTTGTATACAATGTGAGGCTATTAGAGTCCTAAATGAGGTAGCTAGTGGAGGCACAAATAAATGATAACATGAAAAATAAGGGATATCTAGGGCAAGTTACAAATTAAAGGGTTAGTGATACATAAGATCATTAAATAATTAGTAACAATGCAATATAATAAGCGTGCCCATTAAGAGACATAATGTGAAGAAGAAAGGAAGGAGCATGATTTTGGATGCATGAGGCATAAGTTTGAAGCCTCAAGGGAGAAAAATGAAGATAAGTTATCAACACAAAGTTAAGCTTAAGTTATCCTAAGGATAATAGAGTAATACACCAAGAAGCGAAATAAATGTGAAGAAGAGGAAGAATAACAGTGCTAGAAAAGACCATTTTGAGTGTGTAGAGGCAAGCTTTATACTAGAGGAAGGAGATGTGTAATAAGATGAGATAAATTCATAAGATGAGAAGATATTCAATAGAGAGGATAAAAGATAATATGAGAAGTGAGGGAATATGGGAACTCTAGATTCTAATGAATTCAAATATTATTGCTTCAAGGAAACAACAAGAGAAGAGTGAATAAAAGTCAACTTACAACAATTCAAAAGGGACAAAGGGAGAGATGAAGGTCAACCATCTACCTCAAAGGTAAAGGATGGATATGTGTCTCAAGATCATGATATGTAAGAGTTTCCTACATAAGTGTTGAGGAATAATTTACAAACATTATTATACAAAGTGTACAAGAAATGTGGGAAAAGGAAAAGAGTGAAGCTAGAAATCAACCCAAAGTTGATGATGATATGATATTCATTGTGAAAAACATGGATAAATTTATATAAGAAAGAATCATAGTAGCCATAAATAGCCTAAAGCCAATAAAATAAGAAAATATAGTGAGGATAAAAACAAATTTTAACATTGGTCCAAGTGCATAGAGTTGAGTGCACAACAATCGAGAATTGGATAAAGGAAGTGGCAATGGAATTAATTATTGAAACCCTAAGCTATGTTCCTTAAGTAGAATGGTGGATAAGCAAATTCACATTATAATATTATTATTATTCTCTTCTCTTAAATGACAAATATGGATGTGTATATATAGTTGAATCTAACCTTAGACATTTTCAAAATTTTAGTTGATAGGGTCTATCCAATAAACTCTGTATTGTTATTGACAAAAAAAATAGGTCTTGGTTAGATAGGGGCCAACCTAGACCCTAAATGAGTTTTATCAATTAGGGTATAGGGTTAATGGGGTTGATAGTGTAATGTAAATTATTATAAAGGGTATTAGGCTAGGGAAGGGATAATGAAGGCATAAAATGACTAGAGGATGGTGCAAAAGAAGAGGCCAATCTTAATGAATTGTTTATAGGAAATGGTTGTGTAGATATAAAGTGGTAGTATAGGGGAAAAAATATTGAAAAGCACCAATGGTCTACCCACCCCTTTCCTAGTGCACCCCTTAGGGTTTTCACTCAAAAATATTGAGACTCAATGGGTTCTTGTAAGAGAGAAAGCATTAGTAATTGATAAAAGTTTGAAAATATTGTGTATACATATGACCTACTTGAATCTCATCACATGTCTGATAGGTGCAACACGTGATGGTGCTTCATGAAAAAGAATATAGTAACACATAACATTGAATATAAATAAATTTTAGTAAGGAGAAAATAATATAAATGAAAGGACATAAGTTTAAAAACACATACCTTTACTTACCTTAGTGTTGTAGATAAAGAATGATATGTAAGAAGTGTAACGGTGTCCAATGTAGGGAACATTAGGTAAACCTATAGAAATTAGCAAAAAAGAGTTTTTTTTTTTCAAAATATGCATGTAACATGTGAGAAGATTCTCTATGATGTTAAGATTCCATAACATTTTACGGTTTAAGAAAAGAGTTAGTATAAATGAAGATATGGTTAAAAGATCGAATCTGGTGGAAAATATTTGAAAGGTAAATAATTTTGAATAGTATATATAAATAAGGTGATAAATAATTCATTTTTTATTTTTACTATTCTAAGAAAATAGAGCTTTAAGAGACCTAGTTTGAGACTAGAGAGACATCATGGTGAGGAGATGACAGATGAGACAAAGAGGACCATAGTAGCCGCATCAAGTGCAACATAGGTAAGAATTTAGGATTATCAAAATTTTGAGTATTTTTATTTGAAATTTAGCTAGATATATAAAATTAGCTGGTAGGCAAAATCTAGGCACCATAATTTACCCTAGGAAAATTTTAGGTAGACTAGGGGTAGAAAAGGGTATTGGGTAGGAAGAACTCAAACCAATCAATGCCTAAGGCATTTATTATAAATGGCCAAAAATTTATCATTGTGAAGGAAAAGAGTAAACTAGGTTGACTTAGTCTGTAAGTCAAGAGAAAATCATAAGGATAACTACATAATAGTGGGTTGATTTATTCTAAGAGGTGGTTGATTGCATAACAATGGGCCAACATAGCTAGTACGGAGGATAAGGCCAATTATGTATTAGAGGGCCAATTTAGTTTGTGGAAAAGGGCTGATATAGTTTGAAAAATGAGGCTAAATATGTATTAAAAAGACAATTTAATATGCTAAAGTAAGAGGGTGGCTGATTTAGTATCAAATGGGTTGATCTAGTTGAAAATGACAAAGGCTAATTTGGTATCAAAAAGAACAAATAGGTCCAATTTAGTATTAAATAGGTCAATTCTATAGGAAAACTAGGAACATAAGAAACTAAATAAAACCATCTAATTTAAGTAGTTAATTTGTGAATTTTTAAGAATGTATTTGAATTATTGATTACATGGAGATATGATACATCCTTTATTATTTTATATTTTGTAGAGATTCTAGAGATATTAGTACTTGATAGATGCACCATAGCTATCAGATTTGCTCATTTGAGTGATGTGGATAGAGCATGATTGGTTGCGATGGGATTTAGAAGAATCATGGAGATGTGGTGGATCCCATTGAGTGTTGATTTCATTATCATGTTATTTGGATCATGGAAATAGTTTACCAACACTTTTTGATGGGTGGTAGATGGGGATACCATTGAGGTTGGTATCACACTAGATAATTTCCACATGTTGTCTAGACTAACTATAGGATGGAGACTGATGATCACTAACATGCCAGAGGATCTGGAGGAGGGACCAACATTATCACATTAGGCAACATTCTTAGATAGGATATACCCTAGATTAAGGGTGAGTTTATTTAAATTATATATTGTAAACATTATGTAAATTTAAAAGGCCATGATAGGACTTGTGACAACATGAGTGTTGTATCACAAGTTAGATAGCAAGGTATCACTATATGTGATAGCCTTATGCCAGTCAATATTAGATCATGGAGTACTCTATGATTTTGGGGATATCATCTAGGTATAGCTTATGCATGATATTTATGGGATGTTATCCAAAGGGTAGAAGACCATGGGTCTTGTTGTTTTGTAGAGTACTTGGATATATGAGAGGTTCTCCATGTATTAGCTAGTTGAGTAGCCCCATGTGGTTGATGATAGGTTACCTTGGATCATGCAATGGAGATAGGATCATGTAACTTGGGTCATACCTCACATGCTAGCTCTATAGACTATCACACAAGGAGAGATCATGTGGTATCCATATACACACATTACTACTATATGGCTTAGTTAGTTGACCATTACTATAGGGTTAGAATGGGTGTAAATCATAGGCCATACATCTCATGGGTAGAGTCATATTTAGTGGCATTTTTTCCAAGATATTTTGGAATTACAAACCTAATATCCCCTATATTAGTTCTTGCTTATTGGGCATAACATGCTAGAGATATAAGGGGGAGAAGATGAAGATGAGTACGAGTACAGATACCCATGATTGAGATGTAGTGTGATAGACCATGGACTGGTCGAGCACGGTAATAGGTGATAGTGGGGCTAGTAGGGGAGATGCCATACATGTGGATGCAAGCCCATATCGTGAAACAAAATATAAATAGTAGCAATAACCACCATAGCCACACTATAAATAGAGGCACCATTAATGAGAGTAGGCATAAGTGAGGGACATAACATAAGAGAACCTAGTAGTTATTCTAGGAAATAGTTATTCTATAGAGGTATATCTAAGGAGAGGATCATAGTATGATCGAGTGGTGGCTCATGGATTTCTAATAGTGTGGAGAGGACCTATGGAAGAGGGTGATAAGTGAATGAGTAGATGGAGAGACCATGCTCGATGGATGAACATATGAAGAGATAGTGGTTAGTGACACCAGTACTAGTGAGAAATGTTATAATATTTATTTAAGCTTTGATGTAGGATACTAGTTTCATTTTGATTTATGGTAGATAGATATATTTTGAGATATATATAAGATATTATGTCTATCTAGTTTTTGGGTTTACAGATTTGGCAGTAGAGGAGGATAGATGGGGAGCCCTGATAGTGGACACACATCATGACATTTTTGATAGGGTGTTAACACCATATGACCCCACCACACTATATAATCCTATGGTACCATCTACCCCAACCTAGGTAGGCTGGTTTAAATTGGTGGGGAAGGCCATGAGGTAGTTACAAGCATGTAGCGATGGATTATAGCCATTGATAAGGGTAGAAGAGGGAGAGGTACAAGCCTAATAGGACTTGGCTCAGGAGAGAGAAACACACATGGCTACCACTATCTATCTTGGATAGGTTTAGGCCAAGGTGGACAATCTATACGGAAAGGTAGAAGGCTTGAAATCCTATACTACCTCATTATAACATACTATTTAGATGGGATAGTCACATGTATCTATGGGTATTATGTAGAGGCCATAAAATAGGCAAGATGGAGCCTAACCTTAGAGTTGGAGATATTTTGTGTTTTGTACTTTGTATTTTAAAAATCAATGATACACACACACATATGTATATATATGTATATATATATATATACATACATACATATACATATACATATACATATACATATATATATACATATATATATACATATATATATATATATATACATATACATATACATATATATATATATATACATATATACATATATATACATACATATATACATATATATATATATATACATACATATA